>JANIMX020000150.1:0-10295 GCA_024582655.2 Erythroxylum kunthianum | reverse complement strand
CACAGTTTCCCTCGATTGCACTTTTGCATTTCTTTTCACTTAATACTTCCAAATGGGGGATTGTTTAGCGACCTCGAAAACCAAGTTTGAGAATCTGTTCTCTGCTCAGCATTCATAACATAGCTTTAATTTATTTGTTTGCAAATACCGTATCTGCATTTACAAGAAGGTGCACAAGTACATCCTTTCTTACTGTATACAACCTAATTTCCTGTGAGAGATGAACTTGTGCGGTAATAAGCTGAAAGAGCAAAAATTGCCTTCCTATCGCTTTTGATAGTTGAAAGACTTGATGAAGAAGGCAAAAATGAATGCAAAAACGGTTGGAAATGCAACAATTACAGCTGCAACTACTCCCAGAAATCCATGTCTAAAACCAAAGTAGCTCCTCAAAAATTGTTGCACTGTTTCACCGGTGTCCATTCTGACTTTGATATCTCCAAACTGTGATGTAATTAATCCATACAAGGTCCACGCCACAGGGTCGATCCAAGTGAACCATCTCCACCACACTGGAATCCTCTGTAAGGCGGAATAATGGGATAAAAATGTGTCATGTACAAGAAATACTGAGGAAATCTAAGATTTAGAAAATTATTGGCCTCAATTGCTTACAGGTCGTGGGATTAAGAATCCTGAAAAGAGGTTCCACAAGGCATAAAATGCAGAGGAGACTACAGATGCAATGTGGTGATTTGGGGTAGCTGCCACTGCCATCATTCCATAGAAGGTGAAGTACAATAGTGTGAAGAACATGAAAAATAGGTACCAGAAGAACTTGGCAGCTGTCCAGTGGAATCCAATCATTGCATAGACTATAAGACCATATACAACAGTTTGACAGAAAACATACGGAATCTCAATGAGGACCTGCAATAGAAAGGAAAACATGTACAACTAGATTAACTTTGGTACAAAGATTACACGAGGAATGGACGGTTTTTAGTATCTGTAGGACTTCTTACCTGTGCAAAGGCATAAGCTAAGGGTGAATACATTCCTGCAGCATTCTCTCGGTAGAAGACACTTCTTTCTATAGCAACTACAGGTTGTACAGATAAAGAATTTTGGACTCCAAGGAAGAGAACCGCAGCATACATTGACCCCATTGCATTAAAGATATCTTGTCTCTGTGTCCTGTAATTAAGATTGAGAACAGAGAGTATAATAGAAGGTAGGTAGGAAGCCGCACATTGAAGTTACATGGTAATATTGAACGAAACTTCCAATTTGAGCTTACACTTTGGAGCCAAGATCCCAAAACATTGTTCCAAACATCAACGCTATGACAGTTGTGAAGAGCAATCTTACTGCAGTGTAGGTGGGATTTCGCCAGTAAGACCAATGTTGCTTCCACAAGCAAGCCATACATTGGGTGAGAAATGCTTGCGAGTATTGTGTGGGAAAGTAGAGGTCCTTCGAACCAGGAGCAGGTTTGCTTAATTCCTCGACAAGTGCTTTATTTCTCCTGAAAGGCGAGCTACACTTCAGTAACAGGTTTAAGTAATAATCTATCTTTGCGCCCTCAATAGGGGCTTATGTACCCCATCATGTTACTTGTTAGCATATGGTACGTGTCTTTCATTTTTAGTCAAAATAGTTCACAAGCCAACAAACCTGTATAGTTCTGAACTTCTGTATGCGGCAGTAAAATCTACTCCTAAAGCTGCTTCTTGTGCAGCACTGGTAACTTCCAACATCCAAGTTGCAGGATTATATCCATCTTTGATGTTAGACACTCCTTCAATTCCCTTGAATTTACAAAAGGCAGAAAAATTAGCATGTGGCTTACATGAATAATCTATAGTGCTTGTAATATTTGATTATCTAATACTTCATACCTCAAAATACTTGATTAGATGGCAAGAATGGTGCCCCAATGGTCCGACGTATATCTCCCGCCCTCCTCGTTTCATCAAGAATAACTGCAATTCCATGTCATGTGTTATGCTTCTGTTTAGAGGACATTGAGAATAAAGTACAATCTATATGTATCTGCCAACAGTCTAACCTCATCAAAAGCTTCAAATATATCAATACTTGGTTGATGGATGGTGCACACAACTGTTCTTCCAGTATCTACAGTGTTCCTCACTGTTCTCATAACAATTGCAGCAGCTCTAGCATCTAATCCTGAAGTTGGCTCATCCATGAAGATTATTGAAGGATTTGCTACTAGCTCAACTGCTATTGTAAGGCGCTTGCGTTGCTCAGTAGAGAGGCCACTTACACCAGGCAGTCCAACTAGTGCTTGTCTCAAAGGATTTAATTCCACGAGTTCCATGACTTCCTCAGCAAACATCTGCAGACGATTTCCGATACACGATCAGTGTGATTGGTGTCAGTGTCAGGTTCTGTTAGTTATTGAACCCAAATAGTCCTAGACTCGGACCAAATACTCCTAGGCTCGAACCAAATAATAGCAGACTATTAAACTGAGACTAGCAATTTTCTTGGTTTATCTGGACATGTATAGGTTATCAGAGACAAAAATGAAAGAGAAGCTTGAAGCATATAGATACCTTTCGGGTTTCACTGTTTACTTCTGGAGACAGACGAAGCCAAGCTGAATAGAGCAATGCCTCATAAACAGTGACATTTGGAGAGTGTATATCATTTTGCTCACAGTATCCTGAGACTCTTGCAAAAGTTGATTGTTTCTTAGGATAACCAGAAATCATGATGTCTCCCTCAATGTATCCACCAGTTTTTCTACCAGCCAGCACATCCATTAGAGTAGTTTTACCAGCACCACTAACACCCATTAGAGCTGTGAGAACACCTGGCCTAAATGCACCAGTCACACCCCTTAAAAGCTCCAATCTATCTTCCTTCACATCTTCATTTCTCATTTCCTTTAAATTAAAATATAAATTCAGTTAGTACTCACTTCACAAGCATAGCTTCAAGTACAGGATGCCCTATATTTGCAGGATTACCTGGGGCATGTCAACTGAATACTTGATGTCATTGAAAGTAATGGAATGTGGTTCAAACGGAAGAATCATTCCTTTTTTCTTCTGGTTTCTGTTGACACTTTCTTCTGTCACTATAGATACAAACCTGGCCGAACCTTCACTTCTACCATCTGATATAGATTAGCACGTAATCAGCAAAAGATTTATAAGCCATCAAGTCAATCAGTTAAAAAGTGGAACACTTTTTGTTAACCTTGGCCCGTTGGTTCTTTACTGTGATCTGGCAATTCAATGTTTACTCTCGATTCACCTGGTCTTTTACTTTGACAATTCTCAGATATATTAGCCTGAGACTTCTGAAATGCTGCATGGAAGTATTTAATATATATCAAACAAGTCTCTAACTAACTGTAAACAATTTTGAATGAGTTAAGGACACTCACGGCTGAGGAAAGTGAGAGCCAGGGTGAAGCAGAAGTTGAATAGCAGTACGAACCCAATCAATGCACCTACTGCTATCCAATACCAGTATGCATGTGTGAAGAAACCACGAGACTCCAAGACCAAAACTCCCAATGGTTTTGTTGTGTTTGGTAGAACCTTTAGAAACAAATCATATACTGATATCAGTTGATGATTAGAAGGTGAACAAAGAAATGCAGTAAATGCGAAGTTTCAGAAGCATACATGTCTCCAACTGTGTCCCAAAAACTCATTTACAACCATTCCGTTTTGCGCATACATCAATGGCGATATCCAGTAGCCCCATATCCACCATTTCTTTACGTTCTCTGCAGATTGAACAAGTAAAACGAAATCATATACTAGAAGGGATATACCGGTAAGAAGAGTAATATCCAAAGCAAGCCTAGTGATATACCTCTTGACAAGACAAAGCCTCCCAGAGCAAAAAGTGCGAGCAATGCAAAGGAGCCGAAAGTGTTAGCAACGACCATAGTCCTCCCCGTTGCACCAATGAATCGAAATAATGCAGATGCCATTTGACTTACTAGAACGATGAGAAGGCATTGCTTGAAAAACCTACAGGTACAACATTTTGGATCGATTTGAGAGATACGTAATTGCGATACAAATTCCTCACAGATAAGAGGTAATATTATTTAGCTTGAATCATCTCACCTTCCTGCATTGGGATCATATCCAATCACATAATAGGTTAAGAACACCCAAGATCCAGCTTCTATGAATGTGATGGGCAGTTTGAGGATCCATGGAGGAAGAGAAAATGCCCAAGAAGGATAGAAAAGGGAGTCTCTTTGCTTGTAAAAGACAGGAAGCTTGGCTATAGTCATGGAAATCTCTACCATACTACTGAACATGATAAAAATCATGCTGTAGAATAGAGCACCGGCATATATCCCTCCATCAGTTACTGAATTTTTATGCATCTTTGTCCGAAAGAAGACTGTCATTGCGATTAGGGCCACTATTGCAAGCTAGTAGATGAAATAAGAGTGTAAAAGAGAATCAGCATTGGCCATGCACAAAACCTTATGAAGGAAAACCCTGAAAAGTTTTTTCAACTCACTTGAGTAAGCTTGAATATGTAGACAAATGAGTTCCTCTTCATGAGCAATAGCTCTCTTGAGATGCAAGTTTTGAACAGCTCCAATTTTCCAACTCCATACTTATTAGTTGTCAAAGCGGCTGGGTGGCTCTTAGTTTTCTCAAATGGAACTGAGAGCTCATTAGCAAGCTTTTGGCCTACATGGAAGGACTGAAATGCCTCAGCAAATTCCTTACCTGAGACAAACGTGTACGGCGCATCTCTATGTGCCCAATATTGCTCCTGATCTTTTCTTGACGTTACCTGCAGTTAGATTAGTCCTGAACAATTAGCATGCTGAGGGTATTAGTTGTTCCTTTGCTCAGATAGGTATGAAAGATAAATTCTGTTACCTCTTGCAGAAAGTCAGCTACCCCTTTTCTTGCTGGACACTTGAAGCCCATAAATTCAAAAAATTCGAGTACATGTTCACGGGGACCCTGATACACAATGTGACCATCTGACAGGAGAATAATGTCATCAAATAGATCATAAGTCTCTGGTGCTGGCTGGAGGAGGGAGACAAAGGCTGTTCCTTTCTTGATGTGAATGAAGTTCTTCAATGAGTTCACTATATGGAAGGTCGTTGAACTGTCCAACCCAGTAGAAATCTCATCCATAAACAGTGCCTTTGATGCTCCAACCAACATCTCACCTGCAATTTCAGAAAAAGGGATATTTTCACTCAGCTTAAAATGACTACTTGAATCTTCTTTGGATCTGGGAATGGATCAATAGAGGTTATTTTACCAGCTGTCACACGCTTCCTTTGTCCTCCAGAGACACCTCGCAACATTTCATTCCCCACTAAAATATCTGCACAGGTTTCTAGTCCCAGAATCTGTGATGATCCAAGAAAAGAACAAATCAATCGTTTGTTGAGTTGATACATGCAGAGATAGTAGGAATCTTATTTCTAAACACTACCTTCAGATAATAATCTGTGATGATATCTGCCTTGTGTCCTCCAGTTGCTATTGCCTACATCAAATATAATCACTCAGTTGTCTTAAATTACAACTATTTCATGAAAATCCTCCCATAAAATTTCCATTTGTTAACGCTGATAGTTATGCTCACCTTCATGAAAACATCAATATCAGGATCAGGTTTTATGTTTGCTTCCTTCTCCCTTCTTGACAATTCTGTCAGCATCTCTGTGATAGCCATGAAGTTAATGATTATGTGCTCAAGTCAAGGTGCATAAAACCAGATTGTCAAGGAAACTATACGAAATCCAATCAACAACTAACCATATCGGTGCCCAACACCCTGGCACCTTGCTGCAAAGGCCATTGTTTCTCGCACTGTCATTTCTCCAATATGGGTATCGTACTGACTGATGTAAGCAGCTGTTCTTTGGGGTACAAACTCATTCATTCCATGACCATTGTAAGTCACTCTACCCGAGACCTGGAACACAAGTTTTAACTTCTCAAATTCAAGAAGCTAAGAGACTATACAAGGATGACACAGCACCCCATAAAAAGACAGACTACAAAGTAACAGTGAAAACTTACCTTTAGCTTTGGATCAAGTTTCCCAGCCAAGGCCAACAAAAGTGTAGTCTTTCCAGAGCTTGGTGGCCCCAAAAGTAGCACGATTCTGTAATTAACAATCAACATTATGCCAAGGAAGAAAATAACTAGAATAGGATAATCAGATATAAGAATCTTCAATGTCAGGAAATTGAAGAAGGGCAAACTGAAAACTTATCGGTAAGTCCTATTTCACCTTGCTGGTTTGATAATTCCACTGACGTCCTCAAGTATAGACACCCGTTTTTTTCCACTGGGAAGGATATGGAGATGGCTCAGGAAACCCTTTTGAATTGAAAAGGAAAAGTCAGATACAGGAATAAAGGAAGCGTTATAATCTCACACATACAACTTATGATCAACGAGAGGAATTAGTCACCTCTATCATATTGACAATGAAGTTAAAGAATGTCGGCAAGGCTCTGCTTCCTGTATGAGCTTCTGCTTCAATGCTAAGATGCTCGAACCTGACCTCAATTGTAGGAAGGTGAATTCCAACTCTGAAATAAGATGAAACTATAGCTTTTAGTCTTGGAATGACATGAACGTTATACAAGAATCAAGAACCTCAGCATGCAAAAACGGAGGTAACATGATACCCCATAAATCTTTGTGTGGAAACAAGAATTGAAACAAGCGTAACTGGGCTAAGCTAAGCGAAGTGAAAGTTGGTTGGTTTTCAGCTTTTCTTAGTTCACCGGCAAAAAAGCATGGAAAGTTTTCTTTCTGCATAAGCATTTACAGTAATATTTTGAGCAGCAGTAGTAGAAAGCCATACGTGTCAATGCGATTCTGGAGCTTCATCAAGAACTCCTCGTTATCCTCTTTCACAAGCCTCTCCAACAAATCCTTCCTCTCCTTGAACCCGAGCTTATTAATGTCAATTTCTTTCGCACCACCTTTGGAGGTAGTCAACATACCTTTCTGCAAACGACTGAAAGTGGGCAGTCTCTCAAGTGCGGCCCACTTTAGAGCTTCTTCATCATCTTCTTCTCTTGTAGACCTCGAGAAAGCTTCCACAGCACTAGCTTGCCATATTGAAGAACCTCCTCTTTGTAATATACTACCTGCCTTGTAAACATCATCACCCTCCATGACTGCTACTTTACAGAATCGATGACAAGGTTGTGTGTCTTAGAGAAGCAACAGATGAGGTGGTAAAAAAGGTGTTTCCTTGTAGTGTTGTCTGTGAGAAGCCACATAAATATATATAAGCACAGGAATGTAGGAGGCCGCTGTTCTTATGCTGAATCCCATGATGTCATTGATACATCACTGATGCTCTAACTCTCAAATTTAAAAAAAAATGAATAAATATTTGTCTGTATATATCAAGTCAAACTGCTTTGTCTGTGCAATTATTGACTGTAAATCCTCAATTGGTTCGTAGACAAAAACTGATCATAATTTAATTGAGATTAAATGGGAAAAACGTAAGTTAATAGAAAAGGGAAATTGAGTTTACGTACAGTTTGCTTAGAAATTGACTCTCATCTTTGCTTCTGATTTGTACTTTTCCAACCCCAAATTTGATTTTGACATTTGGTCATCCAATTATCCAAATATCATTGGCCGTCAGCAATGGTATCGTCTGAATTAGTTATACCGTAACCAATGACATCATCATTTGTACTATGTAGTAGCCAATGGAAACTCTTGCTCCTGCCCTATTTCCACTTACCATTAATTTAATACCCCACCTAAAAATGTTTTCTAATACCCATGCCAACTTAGCCTTTAAAATTGGTTAAAATAATAATTTGAGTTTTTTTAACTTTAATTTATACTTCTTATCCGATGGTTAAATAATATTTATTTGTTTTGTCAATGAGTCTAGTGATCCAACCACAAAGATGGTTACCAACATCTTTTCTTTTTGAGCCACTAATTATTAGAAAATAGGGTTTAAAGATATTTTTTATTGGAAGCGCATTGACATGAAATTATGACAAAGAGAAAGCATAAATGGAGACCACAACTTTTGGAGTCCCACTAAAATTACATGTGATAAAGAAGAGATAATCTAATTGTTGTTACTGTGATTTGCATCATTGATGATATCACCTTCATATACTATGATTTCTATTGCCACACTTCACGGCGATTGCTAGCTTCAATTCATTACGCCCACTAAAATGTCATTATTAATTTAATTATTTTCCTATGTTTCAAGTAGTGCGAATATATTTTGAGGGTACGTTTGGTTTGGGGTAATCTTAGATTACTGTGATTATATAATGTAAGTTATGTAACATTACAGTATTTAGTTTGAGGTTATGAGATTTCCGAAATAATCTCACATTATCGTCATGTCAATTTTTGAGAGAAATTTACCAGGAATCTGATAATTATCATTCACTTAGGTTATTTTTTTTTGTTTCTATTGTTGCCCTCCGTTTTTTGCCATTTGGGACAAAAATGTCCCTACCAATATAAACAATTATCATCTTATAAGTATATATGTAAACTATCGATATTATAATGAACATTTAAAGTTTTTACTTGAATGCTTTAATTTTTGATTTATATAATTTAATTATGTCAAATTTTAATTTAATTAAATGTTAAATCTAATTTATTTTTCTTATTCTAAAACGATGTGTCGTTTAAATGAATTCGGACAACAACAATATTCAGTAGAAATTTCACATGTTTGATGTACGTATAATTATTTATAATGATGAAGATTTCATACGTGATTTCGGGGTATGTTTTTCAAGAACAATTAAGTCAAATATTAAATCTGGTTATATAACATAACCCTCAATCAAACAAGTTTATATTACATTACCTAATGTTAAACCAAACAACATTAGATTATGTTTTGAATAACATAACTTGATTATGTGATTATTAAGGTTATCTGTGATAACCCCGAACTAAACACTGCTAAATATTATAAGAATTAAGAAAGGGGTCCTAGTCTACATTTGAAATAGACCGAGTGTTAAGTACTAATATTAGTTACATTACACGCATGAAGTCGTAATTACGAATATCCAAAGCCTATAATAAATAATGCATTGAGCAAATGACCCTACTTTTTTGGACCCAGACGTCATCACGCGGGATTGGTGGACTTGAATGCTTTTCCTATGGCTCTTGTTTTCATTTGGTATGGATCTTGGTGGATCTAGTATTTCTTGTTTTAGTTTGGATTCGGACTTTTATTGGACTTTATTCTTGAAAAATGGGACTGCAATTGTTCATGTTCTTCTTCCTATTTTTCCGCTTCTCTTATTTCCTACGGAACAAATTTTTATTTGGAGATCTGATATTGTTTGCGTTTGCTTGTTGGATCCAGTTTACTGCAGTTCAACTGAAGTTCTCTTTTCAATGTTTTCCTCCTCTTCATGTTTTTGGTTGGCTAATCCTTCCTTTTCCTTTCCTTTTTTTTTTTTATCAATATTACTAGATATTCGTAACAATTTCCTCTTGATACAGATCAGTTGATTGTTCTAATCGACAAAGCTTGTCTTTTTCTCTTGTAATATCAAATGCACTTCTCTGCTGGTGGCATTCTTCTTTATGAATTCTAGATCTGCATTGAGGTATCTCTTTCATATTCCCATTTTTAACGCCACTCCTGATAATCACTAAGAGAAGACTGGGTTTCTAGATATGTAGAGTTTGTCAAAAGCTTTGCCTGGGGGCACAGTTTCCATGACAATGCACAACATTCTTGTACCGTCCATTGGAGCTTTGAGTCTATGCAGCTATGTCCAACTTCTTGGATCAGAACCACATATGTAGTCTAGGCGTTCTACTAACTCATACCCAAACTTACTGTTTCACATCTTTTTCCAAATGTCTCGTTGGCTAACTTTTGCATCAGTTTCCCTAGATTGCACTTTTACATTTCTTTTCACTTAATACTTCCAACTACGGGATTGTTTAGCGACCTCGAAAACCAACTTTGGGAATCTGTTCTCTGTTTAGCATTGATAACAAAGCTTTAATTTATTTGTTTACAAATACCATATCTGCATTTACAAGAAGGTGAACAAGTACATCCTTTCTTACTATATACAACAATATTCCCCGTGAGAGATGAACTTGTGTGGTAATAAGTTGAAAGAGCAAAAATTGCCTTCCTATCGCTTTTGATAGTTGAAAGACTTGATGGAGAAGGCAAAAATGAATGCAAAGACGGTTGGAAATGCAACAATTACAGCTGCAACTACTCCCAAAAATCCATGTCTGAAACCAAAGTAGCTCCTCAAAAATTGTTGCACTGTTTCACAGTGTCCATTCGGACTTTGATAAGATCGG
>JANIMX020000149.1:180506-191678 GCA_024582655.2 Erythroxylum kunthianum | reverse complement strand
GTAAAATTTTTGAAAATTTTATTGATTATTTATGTATATTTAATTCTACTTTTACTTTTAATTTTCTAGTTCAACAAAAAAAAATTCTTTAATGTCTAAAAAAAGACCTACTAAACATTATATGTATATTTATTGTCTCTAAGAATCATGTCTATATTGGTAAATTAACCTTAATCAGTTACTTATAATCAGTCATTTTACCAAACAATAATTCTTAATCAGCTATCAGCCACCAATTATCAGCTACCAGGTATCAGCTGAGTTCGATCAGCTCAACCAAACAGATCCTAAAATTCGGACTTCAAAATTTTTCCAGACGTATCCAATCCATTCCAACACTAATCAAAACCAAAGCAATGGTAACTAAAAGATCACTCATAAATACTACACAACTAATAGTGAGTCAAGTGGACCAACATTCTTCAATAGGACATTCAAAAAGCAGAGTGTGAATTATGTATGGATGTAAATTTAGACCCAGTTTTCAACGCTCTATTAATGCTGCCTTTGGCCTCGCACTGCTTTCCCCGGAAAATGGGGAACGTCTCAATAATATCTTCATGTCCATCTGCCTTCTTCAGTTCTTGTAAGTTGTAAGCACAACAAACAAAAGCTCACAAAGTAAATAAGCAGCTTACATTGCCAACAACTTCAACACATCTATAATCTAAGTTGCAGCACAGCAAGTTTTATTGACTCCACATTTCCCTCTACTCTCAAAACTCCACCCTCCAAGATTCAATACCTGATAGGAAAGGAGGAAACACTACACCTATTAAATTTTACCTGCAGCAGGACAGAAGAAACTTAACAGTTCTTTTGCATCATATACTTGCTAAGGACACTAACAGGTTGCCAAATGAATCAAATGACCACACGAGTCTACTGCATTATCAGCAAATGGCAGTGGACATTAAGTGATATTACCTCTGGCATACAAAATTGAGTTTTTTGAGACACAATTCAAGTAAGCAACAGCATGTGTACAAATTTCTATCCCAAATGTCCACAGAGTTGTGAGCAAGTTAGACGATCTTTAGTCCGGATCTACTGATTTCTTTTAGAAGTTACAACAAAAATATGTAAGTAGAAATCAAGAAAGAAGATGGAGTAGAAGAAGAACCCGAGCGTTCATATGTTTGTATCAAGGGTAAAGACAGAAGAAATCATCAATCGCATTTACATTGTGAGGCTAAAACCTTAAAAGTACACACATTTCACTCCCAGATGTGTAACCCAATTGATGCTTTCAATCATCTCTCCTTAGCACTAGGAAATACTCCAAACACACATGATAGAAAAGAAGAACCGAAAAGAATATGTATCAATCCTACTCTGCATTGGCTTTCTGTTTTCTCCTTGGTCTATTGAACAGTTTGGAAGGTGGAGAGGGAGAAAATTCAAAAGGAACAGGGGGAAGATCCATCTCCCCTTTCAAGACCTTTACAATCTCCCCAATATCTGGCCTCAATTCGGGCATCTTCTGCAAGCAGCCAAGTGCTAAGTTAATACACAGGCTTGCCTGTTCTTTATTGTAGTTATCCTTCAATCTTTCATCAACAAGCTCCAAGATGTTCCCAGCTTGAGCTAAATGCCTACACCAACTTATCAAATTCGCTTTCTCAAGCTTCATCGGTGAAGCAAGTACATGAAGTGGCCTCCTGCCAGATACAATCACAAGAATAAGAACCCCTAAGCTGTAGATATCAGCCTTTTCCATCAAATATCCACAGCCACCATATTCAGGTGCAACATAACACAATGTTCCTCTCATGCTTGTTGTGCTACTTAACTCACGACTGAAAAGATCCCCGCTCCACATATCACTTCCAGTGGAGCGCACACTTTTCTTTCTCCAGCCCCTTCTGAAACTAAACTCCCCATTTTGGTTAATGTCACTTTCCCTTTGGATCCCAAATTTCTTTTGCCTGCGAAAATGAAACCGACGGCCAAGGTCAAAGTGTGGAACTTTAACCCTCCTTTTCCACTTTGTTTCAACACTCTTCAGCCTATTACCTTTCTTGCTAATCTCCTCTAGGTGCTCTTCTTTCCACCACTCCTGCATTTTCCTGTTTCTTTTCCTACGATTCTTCCCAACCTTCAATTCTCTCTTCCCAAACCTCTTAATTTGATTATCCAACATATGTTCTTGCACTTGAGGTTCATTTACATCTTCCGATTTCTCCAATGGAACTGAATTATGGAACTCTGTTCTCTCAGGAGTGCTTCTTTTCTCCTCATCCCAATCCGGATTCGTGGAGGGGTAAATTTGGCTTCCTATCCACTCCATAACATAGTCTTTAGTACACAATTCACCACTCCCATCCTGCCTCCACCACCAATCCTTCCCCCACTGTTTTGTGCTTGAAGAATCATCAAGAACCAATGAGCCATTAGTAGTCAGCTCCTTGCTGTGATCAGTACTACAGAACTCATCATCATAAGACACAAATTTACAATTCCAATCATCCCCACCATTATCCACAGCGGAAACCTCCTTACCCTTTCCATCGCCACCTTTAGCATCACTTTCACATGAAATATTGACAGTATAACTTGAAGAATTTAAATTTAAAGCTCTAACATTGTAACAAACTCTGCTATTTTTTGATGTCGAAGAAGCTTGTAAAGCTTGGGAAAAATCTACCTCATGACAACTCTCCACAGGAGTACCAATAGCAGGTGTCTCTGCAGTTAAGTTTCCTGAAAGCTCTTGGCTTTTCCATAGCTCTTGACTCTTCCCTAAATCTTGGCTAAATAAATCAACTCCGAACTCACCCTCCACCTTAATCCTTGACAAGCCAAAATCTGAAATCTTGGCCCTGTAATCAAAATCAAGCAAAACGTTGCTGGGTTTAACATCTCCATGAATCACGGGTGGATCACAACCAAGGTGCAAAAACTCAAGTGCCCTTGAAACATCAAGTATGATATTGAACCTCCTTTCCCAACTCAGACTAAAATGCCCATCTCCAAAGAGCAGTTCTTGCAAACTTTTATTTGGCATATACTCATAGACCAGTAAGCGCTTATTCTTTTCAACGCAATACCCCAGCAAAGTAACTAGAAGAGGTGATCTCAAACCACCAAGAATCTGCAACTCGTTTTGGAACTCTCTTTCTGATTGTAAAGTCACAGCATCTATTCTCTTGATGGCATATAACTTTCCATCTCTAGCAATGCCTCTAAAGACAGTACCAGAACCACCTTTCCCAATAACGTTGCCATCACCAAAATCATTGGTGGCAATCTTCAGCTCTTTGTAGCAAAACTTTTGAAGCTTTAGAGGAGCACCTGAATCAAAAGGGATTGTTCTTGAACACTTGCCAAGGGTCCTCCAAAGATGGTACACAAAGTAAAGAATGGTAAAAATAATTACAACAGAAGCTGAGACTGTTAGCACCAAGAACAAAATTCTGGTCTTGGTGATGAAACTGGGTCTGTGATGCTCAAGACTTGGAGATAAGGGCCTAGCAGGCATGGTTTGGTGGTTTCACTTTCTGGTACTCTAGGGTCTGCTTGTTTGGTCACAGCATCTAACGAAGCAAATGTAAAGATAGGATCTTTCTTTTGTTTTCCGATGTTTTTCTTTGATGGGTGTAAGAAAGTTTGGATTTTGGTTCATGTTCTTCACTTTAATTCGGCTTCTTGTTTTTTTTTTTTTCCTTAGTTCTTGCAAACTGTATCCAATGTTGGAGTTTGTTTTAAAGTAGGATAATCAATCAGAACAAAAGATGATTGATAATGTCATTAGGAGAAGATTAGTTAGTGACAAAGCATCCAAATTTAAAGTCTTTAACGAACGAGTGATGATGGGGAGATTTGAAATAGTCGAGTTTGAGTGATAAGGAAAATGGGGATTAGAGAAAGAAGGGGAGAAAGTGGAGGGTCCCAACCCAATGTGCTTTTGACTAAAGAGAAACAAAAGGCATGAGAAAATGACAGATGAAGAAGGAAGGAGAGAAAATTTGGAGGGAACTTGGATTACAGTGCTAGTTGTTGCTGTGTTGTGGTTGCGTTGGAGGTTGTCCAAACCATCGTATACGGCGTCTTAGCGCGTCAACCTTGGAAGTTAATACTTAATACAATTACTTCAAATTTATAATCAAAAACTTACAAGCATTGACTTTGAACTTAAACAATTTGTTGCTTTCTCCACTGGTATGTGACATCATGCTGCTCTCAGAAATTCTTCTACCAATTTCTTTTCTTTTACTCTTCATTTAAGCAATTATTTAATTTTTAGATGATTTGATTTGTTTACAATGTACTAACAAGAAAAAAATATAAATAATAATAATAAATAGTAAATAGTAAAATTTGAAATAACATCTATTAATAAATAATATTAATTTTTAAATTTCATTTTATAAATTATTGTTATGCATTATATATATTTACAAGACAATAATTGTAGAACAACCTACAATTATCATATGCGCGTGTGATGTGATCTATGATATATAATAATATTTGATAAAGATGTCTTAAAAGTGTTTTGTCCAATGCAGAGAAATGGGTTTAGTTTAATGAATCCTTCTGTGTTTGTCTTCTACTCGAAGGATATGCGCATGGGAGTGGGACCCCTTCTGAAACCATCAAACAGAATACAATATTATTAAAGTTGTAAACATTATGTATTTTAATTAATTGATAAGTCAAACTTATGGTCTAAAAACATGATAATACCGAGACAAACTTAATTGTGTGGTCAATTTGAACTTTTCGTGTGAATAGATCCCCTAATCAAGCTTAAAAGGAGTAATTAATTGTAATGAATGAAATGTCTCATCTTAATTTCTTGTTTTACCAAACTATATTATTAATGAACATGAGCCGCTCGATTACTCAATCTTAATGTTCTCTATTTGAAAAATAAACTTATACCTAGATTGGAGCTATGATCATATTATATATTAGTATCATAATGTCATCAAAATCTAAAAGTTGGACCATTATTTGAATTAGGGTAAAGAACATGGATATTAATCAATCATTACAAAAAATATATTTTAAACTATTTTTTTTTAAATAATAATCATTAATATGTAATTAACTATTATTTATATATAAATAATGTTTTTATAATTTAAAATAATAAAAATATAATAAATTTTTATCATAAACACATAGTAAAAATGGTATTCGATCTCCTCTACTGATTCACGTACACCACCTTCTGATTATTATAGTATCAATTACTTCTAAGCTCCAAGTAGCATATACATGCTAAAAGTGCTTGCATGATCAGTGATCACTCCTTTTGTATTCTAACCCACGTGGCCGAGACACAAAGGCAAACATTTGGAAGCACCCACTCCACATCCACACCACTTCATTACTTTACACGAGCAACGAGGGCATAGAGAATGGATAACTGGGTTGGTTGGATTGGTTGCTGATAAGTTCTTATCTTCAATTCCCATTTCAAAAAGTTAAAGGAGAAGATATTATTTGTGGGAATGTCGAGTGCTTGTGATGTATAATTGTGTCCACCGCACATACGATTTGGTTTGTTGTGTTGGACAAAAGAACATGGATGAGCAAATATGGATGGTGGCTTTGTGGGGTCTTTGTAGTTTGTCCACCTGCTGGAGGTTACTATTTTTCCTTCCTTTTTTATTAACCTAAAACATTGGATCCTACTTCCTTTTTATTGGGCTACCTCTCCTTTTTAATCATCTTTCAATGTCTGTCTGTCTGTCTGGCTGTCCTTTAATCCCTCTCCTCGAGTGCATGCATATCTATGCACCGTTCATAAAGTCCACAGTCTACTTCGTTAATCACCAAAAAAGAGGATTCCATCTTTGTTTAGTCCTGCAATGATTGTCTTCCACTTACTTATTATCCAACCAAAGAGAAACAGTTGAGGTTAATTAACTATTTCTATTTGGTTGGATAATTACATATTTTTGTATGCCTAAACATTGTATTTCAATTCTGGGGTTATAATCTCCATGAACAATCGGCTATTGAAATTATAGTACTTCTTGGTGACGATTGTTGAGCCATAAAATCTTTGCATACGTTGTTGTCCTCTATATCCCAAATGGATTCATCCCGAACAGAGACAAGTTGGTGAGACCATGACCATATTTTTTCTGCATCTTTACGTCTTTGGAGAGGGACCATTGCATATACGTTGGTGTCTATGTCAAAGCTAGAGAAATAAATGGTGCAAAATTCAGCTTTGTAGCATATAAATGGGACATCATTGACGTGAAACTACCAAGTATGTGACATTTCATGCAGACCCTTGTTGTTTTATTTCATTTTTCCATTTAGTTAGGAACATCTTTGATGTTTAACGTAGGATATTGCAAGATCCTTACAGAACGGTCTCGTCTAATTTGCCAACTAAAATCACAGCCTCTGTCTTTTTCTGTCCATTAAACATTTTCTCTCCCAGTCTTAAAAATAATTTCAGAGAGCATCATTAGTTCTGGGATTGAAAGATCTGTTTAAGATAACTAGTTACTTGTAAGTTCCTTGATCTTTGAGCGTCGATATACTGTTCTTAATATTATTGGAGCGGATATACAGAACTTTTAATCTGTTGATGATCCTATGCATGTGTCCATTTTCGTAAGTGTATCTGACTTTTAGGGGCTGCAAGTGAAAATGAGAGGGGTTCTTCTCTGTTCGTCATTAATATTCACATTAACATTGTTAACTCCAATGACATTGGTGGAGGGAGGAGAACGATGGTCTTACATATGAGGTTGATTGTTATGGTATATATGAAAGGTTTATTATCGAAGATCATTGAATTGCTGGCACGAACTTGTTTCCTATTTTGTTCCATTATTAGATAATTTGCATAACTCAGGTTGTATTCAAGTTAACTTATAAAACTATATCTGTCGGTCGACATTTTGTTCCTACGACATGAAAATGACTAAAAGGATAGAAAGAAATGAGAGCTTTAGATTTTATGAGGATTCTGACATTATAATCTCTGAATACGTTGGTGGCGGCACCTGAGACTTCTTTATTGATTCGTATTAGCAGGAATTTCCAAATCTGATATTATCACGCATGTTACTACTTCTCTTTGAAAGCATCCATGCAACCTATTCAGCAAAATGTTTGATTGCGGTTACAAGTCACAGTACATTGGTGGGCATAAGGAGAAATTTGTGAGGTACGAAGAATTTGTTTGATCTTCCCTAAACTATAATTTTTCTGGGTTTTTAGCTGCTTGGAATTGTTAGTCTGAATTTCTTTTCAGTTTTAGTTTGATGAGCTAGGTTGCTCTTTCAGTATCTGTTATCTGTAAGGTAGAAATTGTTAAAACATAATAGAGTATAGCAAGAACTCGTAGACTGCAGCTTTCTAGGTGTTTATAGTTTTAAACCATGTGATGATGACATATATTAGTATAGGTTGGATGATTTGGATTCTAACTACTCAGCGAAAAGCAAGTCAGGAGGAATGAAGAGATGGGGATTCAATTTTGGTGGCTTCATGAACATTCCTGGGAATGTTAACAGGAATCCCTCACAGTCTTTCAGATTTGGAGTGAAAAAGGGTTCAGAAGGACTCATAACATTTGGTCGATCCCTTAAAAGTGGGGTTACTCGTGCTGTGTTCCCTGAGGACCTTAGAGTATCTGAGAAGAAGATATTTGATCCACAGGACAAATCTCTAGTCTTATGGAACAGGCTTTTTATGATATCATGCATTATTGCAGTATCTATTGATCCTTTGTTCTTCTATCTTCCTGTCTTCAACTACCAGATGGTTTGCCTGGGTATGGACACAAAATTAGCTGCCACAATCACTACTGTTAGGACAGCACTCGATGTTTTCTATCTCAGTCGCATGGCTCTTCAATTCCGAACAGCCTATGTTGCACCGTCGTCACGGGTTTTTGGACGTGGTGAACTCGTGATAGATCCTGCAGACATTGCAGCTAGATACTTGCGCCGGTATTTCATTGTTGATTTTCTTGCTGTACTGCCTCTACCACAGGTTTGGAATGCCTTCGCTTTTGCTTCTAGTCTGTATATGCATATTGGCAAATGTGTTGCATAGTTTCCCTCTAAGTCTATCCTGGATTAATGCATCTATTATAGCAAAGTGAAGGAAAGGTAGGTTTAATCTCACATAGTTAACTTTGCAGATTGTGGTGTGGAAGTATCTTACCAACAAAAAGAAGGGTTCAGAGGTGTTGGCTACAAAACAGGCTTTATTGATCATTGTCTTTCTTCAATATATTCCAAGGTTTGGTCGTTTTTTCCCTTTAAGTTCAGACCTCAAAAAGAGTGCAGGTGTTTTTGCTGATAGTGCTTGGGCCGGTGCTGCTTACTATTTGCTCTGGTACCTGCTTGCTAGTCATGTAAGTATTCTCTTCCAGCTTCACAAATGCTGCCTACCAGCATTAAGTGAAATTGCTCTGAATTAACTTATCAAAATCAGTTTGGATTGATTCACAGATAGCAGGAGCTTTCTGGTACTTGCTTGCCCTTGAACGTAAGGATGCTTGCTGGCGCAAAGTTTGCACCAGAAGTGGAAAGTGTAACATAGATTTCCTGTACTGTGGGAACAAGCGGCTACCAGGTTTCCACGATTGGCGAAGGGTCAGCGAAAATCTTCTTTCCAAGACGTGTGGTGTTAACGGAGAAGGTCATTCACCATTTAATTTTGGAATCTACATGCAGGCCATGTCATCAGACATTGTTGCCTCCAGAGTTTTTATCTCTAAATTCTTTTACTGCTTGTGGTGGGGACTGCAAAACTTGAGGTACAATGCACAATTTGTCAACAATACTCCAGGATATAATAATAACAATAATGATATGTTTTCTCTTTCTCTATCGTTGAAGATTTCCAACAAAAAATGAATAATTCTTAGCTAGTTTCACCATAATGCTTTCTCTGATGATCTCATTGGCATTTGTGAATACAGTACACTAGGTCAGGGTCTTCAAACCAGCACCTATCCCTTAGAGGTTCTCTTTTCCATAACTATAGCCATATCAGGGCTCATCCTCTTTGGCCTACTGATAGGAAACATGCAGGTATGGTAAAACCGCTGCTTCCAAATCCATGGAGGTTATTGATGCTTATTCTGTTATGCTTATTTTGATTCCTTGCTGCAAAACTTTAACAACCTGAAGCAGTCGGGCAACTCATGAAATGCCCCATACTATATTCTCTACTGAATTAGTACTCTTGGCCTTCTCATTTCTTTCACGTCAGTGCATCATGTTTACTTGATGGATTTTGAAAGTGAATGTAACTAAGCAAACAAGAACTATAAGTTTCATTGTGGTTGCGACAGACCTACCTTCAATCTCTGACAGTTCGTCTAGAGGAGATGAGGATTAAACGGCGTGATTCTGAACAATGGATGCATCATCGCTTGCTTCCACAGCATCTGAGAGAGCGAGTTAGGCGCTATGATCAATATAAATGGTTGGAAACCCGGGGAGTGGATGAAGAAACCTTAGTCCAGAGTCTGCCAAAAGATCTCAGGCGAGACATCAAGCGACATCTTTGTTTGAATTTGGTCAGAAGGGTAAGTGTATCTGCTTTTACTACAGAATATTCTTGTCAGTTGTCACTGTCCAAAACCGGATATGCTGTCCAGCAGATTTTCGATTGATCACGTGTGCAGATATGCCTTCAAGCAAGAAAACATAACATCAGTAGTATCATGATTGCCCAGGAGTCTCCAACTACCAGCTTCCTATATGAGGATTTAAGAGGGCATGAATCTAGATGAGCACTCAATGTGACTTCTATTCTCTTATTATCAACCTGATATGGATGTTTGGTACAGGTTCCTCTGTTCGCCAATATGGACGAAAGTTTGTTAGATGCCATTTGCGAGAGGCTAAAGCCTAGTTTATACACAGAGCACACTTACATAGTTCGAGAAGGAGATCCTGTAGATGAAATGTTTTTTATCATCCGTGGGCGCCTGGAAAGTGTTACTACAGATGGTGGAAGAAGTGGTTTCTTTAACCAAGGTTACCTCAAGGAAGGAGACTTCTGTGGTGAAGAGCTTCTAACCTGGGCACTTGACCCCAAAGCTGGTGCCAACTTACCGTCATCAACAAGAACAGTCAGGGCTCTGACTGAAGTAGAGGCTTTTGCATTGGAAGCTGAAGAGCTCAAGTTTGTCGCATCCCAGTTCAGGCGTCTTCACAGCAGGCAGGTTCAGCAAACGTTCCGTTTCTACTCACAACAGTGGAGGACTTGGGCTGCTTGCTTCATTCAAACTGCTTGGCGTAGATATTCCAGGAGGAAAGCAGCAGAGCTTCGTCGCTTGGAAGTAGAGGAACTGGAGTATGAAGACGATGATTATGATTATGATGATGAAACAGCTTTATTTGCAGAACACGAGGGTACTTCCAGGCTTCGTGCAACATTCTTTGCATCTCGTTTTGCAGCCAATGCACTTCGCAGGCATCACAGTGCAACGGGTAGAGGGAGGATGAGACTACAGAAACCCCCTGAACCTGACTTTGGTGCAGATTAACTCATAGAGTAGCTTCTACAAATCTAACCGAAAAGCAGACTTTTGGTTGATAAACTTTAGAGGCAGTATCTTCCATCATATACTTAAAGCATATGTCATAGTAACTTGTTCTTAATATCTAATTTGGTGCAGAAGATAGAGACTACTGCAGCCACCACGTAATGTAACTTAAAATCCTTCCATGCTATGCAAATGGATCAATATAGAAGATTCTTCTAAGCATATTATTGTTTGGAAACCGATGTATCTTTTAACAGAACAAAGAAACTCTTCAGATAAACTTATGCACCCTTAAATATTCTGTTCCTTACTTTTGTCTATATTCTTTCAAGTGTGGGGGCAATAGCTTTAAACAGAAATAAAAAGGATATATCAAGAGATTAATGAAAACTGGAAAAGAAGCAGAAAGGAATAAAAACAAAATGAGATTTTATAACTAGCAGTCTAGCACGTATAGAAGCAATGTTAAGAATATTGTAATGGAGCTGGTACCAGATTTGGTCATGAAACAGTACTATAATAGTATCGGTTAATACCAGTTATCATTTTAGATAAATTTTTTAAATTTAGAAAATAGTCCTTAATTTTTTTTAAAATTATAAAATAGTCCATTAATATATTATACTTTATACTTTATAATTTTACATCAACTATCTCTCACAAAATGATAATAACAATAATTT
>JANIMX020000149.1:132330-157290 GCA_024582655.2 Erythroxylum kunthianum | reverse complement strand
CTGGTTGATTACCGTGAAAACTGTAGGAAAACAACCAGACTGTGCCTTTTCGCTTGATTTTGTTTTCTTTTTTCTCAGGTGTGGAGTGGGAGTACGTTCTCCGACTGCTTCGATCACATATATCCTCTATTCTTTGTTGCTGTTTCGCTTCTCATTTGTTTTGTATTTTCTTTTCCATGTTTTATCTGTGTATTGATTTTTTTTCCTTAACGAGACCCACGGTTTTAGTGTTTGGTGCAAATATGCTGACTTTGTTCATGATTTTCGTGCTTGCTATATCTCGAAGGAATGCCAGCGGAATCCACCGGGTAATTTAGTGCTATCGTATATTTGACGTAACTAAAGATAGAAAGATACCATTTGTTGACTGTTGAGTATAGATTATTGATATCTTGAATTGCAAGTGTCTTCTAGTTTGTGCTTATTGTATGGGCATCATGTTTCGGATTTTTATGAAGCCCTACAAGAGCTAAAATTGAATCAAAGTTATTTAATCGAATTAAATTACAAACTTGCAGTAGTTACATGAGGTTAAGTTCAAAAGTTAGTGACTTTTGGTTTTTCTTGAAAATAAAGAAAATAAGTGGCCTACTTGGTTGGCAAATCACGATTGCACATTCGTCCCTAAGTGGTTTACATATTACGTTAACAAACTGAAATTTTTGAAATGATATGATTCGAGTCATATTTCTTAAAATTCAGAGGTACGGCTTTATACTTGTCTTTTAAAGTTTGCAACTTACTGCATAGCTTAAAGCTATGACAGCCCCGATTTTCCTGTGATATGTCGTGACACATATGACATATATAGCATTACTGAAGCTTTATAGACTGTCAGAAATGTGAAAATAAACTTTTTGCTAACTGTTTGATCTTTTTTTTTTTGTTGAAGAATTTGAAACTGTTTGATCTTTTCTCTTGATATAAGGCCAGAGTTTTAAGTTGACCTCAACAATTTCTCATCTTCTTGAACTCTTGCAGACAGTCATTTGGGCTACTATGGATGTTTAGCTGGAAATTAATTTGAGCTCTCATGTAAATTAAAAGCTTTAGATATTCTACTTCTGGTGGTCTTTATTCAAGTTTCAGTTTCATGCACTAAACGTCCTTTGACTACTGTGTTGCTTTATCATGAATTATACATCAAGCTTTGTTGCTACTTCCTTTCTTGTTCTTTAAAAAATAAATAAATTAGATCCTTAAATTTTACTTTAAACCAATTTTTAAGTGCATTAAACCTATTACAAATATTATGTAGATGACGTTTACAAAGAAGGTAGTTTTGCATTTTCTACCTGCGCTTGGAGTTTGTTTGTCGTTAGTGGACATGACTTTACTTTTTGAGAAGGACTTTCATGGGGATTTTGTGCTGTATCATGAGTGGCTTTCCAGGAGCTCTCAATTGATACTCTGGGTAAGCCTTGGTCGATTTTAGTTGTTACCTTCTTGAACTTATTTTGCTAACACATTATATCTGATCTAAATCCCTGTTTTTAATGTGTATAGACAGTTATGATAATCTCCTCAAAGTATACATGGATGTATATTGTGATTTGTGAACGGTTCCTTTGTTTTTGGTGGATCATGAAGTCAATATTGGGAACCATCCATCTGCATAAGGCATTTGCTTCCCTAGAGGTAATAATGATTTTGTTTGTCTGACGGGAGCTTTTCTCCCCAAGTGACATGCTCCTATCTCTTAATTTGTTTGCTGTGACTGATGTTTCTATCACAGTGTTATTGAAAATAACTAATTATTTTCTTTGGGGCTTCCTAAATTAATTTATTTCTGTACTTTTGATTGCTTATTAATGCACGTGATGTGGGTGTGGAACTATTGTGGTGCTTCAGTTAAAAAGATAGTGAGATTCTAGAGCTTACTTCAGTTCACAATAGTGAGATTCTAGAGCTCTATCGTCATAAGAGCCCTGATAATCGAGTTGCATAACTACAGCTAAAAGTTGATTGGCCTGTACCCTATCCACTTTCTTAGAGTGGGTTGGTTGATTTCTTGATCATTAGAAATGTTAGTTCTCACACACGAAGCAGTTTATTATGAAAGATGAGTGGACTTATTGTTTTAGTGACATAAAATATTTTTGTTTTTGTTTCATGGAGCCATTACTACACAAAGGATATCAAAGAATTCTATTGCTGCAAATAGAAATGTTGGGCTATAATATATACCTGTCATATAGCTTCTTTGCTTTCATGATGAATGTGTTTGGTCATGTATTGGGCTCCCTTTTTTGCAGGCTTGGAAGTTTCTTAAAGAAAGTTCTTTAGTTATGTTGGATATTATCTTCAGCATATCTATCAATTATATTAGGATAAAGCTGACATCTTTGAGGAACAGGTATCGCTTGTAAAATTATCCACAAGTAGCTTCATTATTATGTCTTGAAATCGTTGAAGTAGTTTTACTAACTAGACAACGTTTAATGTGAAGTGAACAATATGCATATGAAACACTGCCATTAGTGCCAAACCGAAAACTTGATTCTGTCATCGGTGTTGTTTTGAGAATTTTTGCATTGCTGGAAGTCTATTTTGAATGTTATATGTGGCTCTATATTTCTTAAACCATAATAAAAAGAATTGAGATGTAGGAAAGAGGACTAATAGTGGTTTGGATCTTTGCATTCTTTGGAATCTTATTCGTGCTATGACAGTTTCAGGACTATTTCTCTTTCTCTTCACCTCATATGATGCTACCAAAGCATTTGTTAGGCAAGTTTAATGAGTGCTCTTGTTTGTTGTCAATTCCAGGAATCCATGGAGCAACTTATTTAAGACATTTACTTTGGATAAAATAGGAATAAACGTATATTCGGTGGAGATTGAATTTCTCTTTAATGTTGATGAATGTGAAATTACTAATCTCACAAACCATACTTCCAACACTTTATCCTCATTTTGCATTTTGATTGAAAGATGTTCTCATTATTGCTTGTAATGCCAAATAAGCACTTTAAAAATCTGACCTTACTTTTGTACTATTGCTATTAAGGTAGCTTACAATCCCTCCCTGTATCCACATACATGTGATGCGTGCAAGTAGAATTGCAAGTTCATTTACCCATAAGCTTGTTGATGTCATGAAATAGCAATACCCTCAATGATAACTTCCCTACCTCCACCCAAGTTGGCTTTCAGTTTTTGGTGTTTTTTGTTCAACAGTTGAATGTTTCCCATGCATGACTTGCTAACTGGAAGCTTGTGTGGAAGTACAACTCATTCAGATATTCATTTTAACTTATGTATCTATATATCTACGACCTCATTGACTTTATTGTTACTTGCACAAAGTATAGTTCATTGGAAGACCCACTTCTTTCCGTTGACATGGATAATGAGGAAGGTTGCAATGGAGATTCTGTAAGTAGTTTGCTGTCTTGTTTATTTTTATTGGGGAGACTTATTTTCGTATGATTCTTTTTGAAAGGAAGCTTTAACTTTGTTCAATATTTATGAGGAAAATGTTAGGTACTAATAGGCTTAATCTCTGGTATAGTGGCATGTCCCTGTCTGGTATTGAGTTTGTTTGCCAAACTTGCATACCTAATAGAAGGCCTCCTCTTTGATCTTTTTCTTTCATGATCCTGCATTATGAAGTCTATAATTGATAATGTACGGTCTGTTGTATATGTTTGTCATAGGTTAACCTTTCGGGCTGGTGGGATCTTATGACATTCAAATGTATCACTTCTGTCATGAATTGTGGTGTTGCAAAGCAGCTTGACTTTGAAGATTTACTTCAGTTACCAGATGATATGGAACCTTCTACTTGTCATAATAAACTATCAAACTGCTGGGCAGACAACCAGAGTAGCTCTAACCCTTTCTTGTTTAAAGCTATCTGTTGTGCATATGGATGGCCATATCTTCATCTAGGCTTATTAAAGGTACTCTAGTTTTTCATGAAAGATATCCATTTCGATGATGGAAAGACACATTCATATTGTTAATCTGACAAAATATAAAATTGAATTACACTCTATCAGCAAGGAAAGAGTTTTGTGTAGCTCTTTTAAAATGACATATAATTTTTTATTTGTAAATAATTTATTTGCAAAGCTAAATTATTTTGTCATGATATCAACTGTCTATGACATTAAGTTAGCCCCTGAAGCTGTTAGTTGCAGAATGGAAAAAGTATGCAAGCTATGCAGTCTATGTACCTAATGAGCAAAAAAGTTTTATTTCTCACAACTAAAAATGATTCTTGTTCTTGGAGATCAGAAATAAGTAGAAAGAAAAAGAAAGAAAGTGAAAAGCAAAAGAAGAGAAAAGAAGTAAAAGGGAGATAGTTGGTAGAACTTAGAAGTGCTAGTAATACTTGCTAGCCATTTTGCTTACTGCACAAAATTTACCTTCATTTCTTTGGCAGTAACTTCTACTTAGTCAGATGAAATTTTTTGAATACAATTTGAGGGTAAGATAGTTGCTTCATAATTTTTGTCTACCATCTCATCAATTGTTTTTTCTCAGGTGTTTAATGACTGCATTGGCTTTGCTGGACCTCTTCTTCTCAATAAGCTTATCCGATTTCTTCAACAAGGTTTGTACCATGAATCAGTTTCCATGTACTTTCTATTTTGTTGAAATGACATCTACTAATCTGTACATTCGATATAATTGTTATCTTCATTTGGGTTTTTGGAAGTGCTTTCAGAAATTTAGGTCTGCTATTCATATATTTTTACTATTTATGTTTTTTCACAATTCCCTTTTTCCTAGATAATCTGTTTATTCATCAGTTCAAAGGGCTTGTTTCAATGTTTCTACAGTGTAATGATGTTTGTTGCTAGTTGGCTGTTTAGATTATCTCTTCTCCATTCTTCCTATTTTCTTCTGAATTTTTCCTAATAGATCTGTGGTAACTTGTTTCTTTCTAGTATGTTAAGTAGATGTTTATAGCAAGCACATATAATGATAACAGTAATTGCTACTTTAAGGTTCTCTGCATTGGGATGGCTATCTTTTTGCTTTATCCTTAGGCCTCACCTCCATTCTGAAGTAAGTTTTTTTAGTTTGTACTGGATACGTATGCATTTCATTTTGCATATTTGTGTGGTTAATATATTTTGTTTTCTTTTGCTGAATGAACTTGCTTTATTAATCCTATTTTTCATGGTAATTCTCACAAAAATAAGGGTGGCACATCCCAAGATAACTTTTGCATGGAAATGTGGCCGTGTGTTAGACTATAACAAAGATATTTGACTCAAATTGAAATGAATGGTAGCAGAGTCTTTCTATTTTATTAGTTGAGAAATGTCAAAATGATAATTGACATTCTGATCCTGGTTTCCTAATAATTTCAGTCTGAATTTTGTACTAGCTGAATCGTATATTGAGCTTTGTGTCTGGATCTTTATGTGAACTAATTACAAGTCCTATAAATAGTAATAAAGTATAACCACATGTTTTCTCTGGCTTCTTTTTCAACCTATTCCCAGGTAAAGGGCTTTTGTAAATCTGGAGACCTGATGAATACTTTTATCTTTTTATTGAACTTTAAAATTGATTGGCTTTTTAACTAATTCTTGAATATTGCAAATGCTTAGTGATAATAAGTGACAAGGGCATTATATTGGTTGTTACTTTTCTGATTCTTTCTGGTTGGCAAGTAACAATCTATAAGATGGGAACATGTGCTTCATTTTGTTTCTGCTTTTATAAGTTTCGCAAACTGACAATCGAAATCCTAATCTTGTACCTTTGAGATAAACTGTGAATTGGTGTTTGATTTGTTGCTATTGACTGCTATCTTGATTCATGTCTTGTTACTGCAGGTCCTTCTTCGATACACAATATACATTTCGTCTTGCAAAATTGAAGCTAAAGCTGCGTTCTGGCATTATGACTCTGATTTACCAGAAGGTATGATTTCTGAGCTTGTACTATGATAGGGAACAACCCAGTAATTTATTCAACAGAAACTTTATAATGTTTTGGGTTACTTTGATATTATGAAAATTACATTGTCCAGCTCATAGCTTTATGATTGTTGATACTTTTATCTTAGTGCCTACGTGTTACCCTAGCAGAGCGGTCAAAATTCTCCGAGGGAGAAATACAGACATTTATGTCTGTAGATGCTGATCGAACTGTCAACTTGTGTAACAGCTTCCATGATATGTGGAGGTAGTCATGCAAAATTATTGTGAAGCAAGAGCTCAATTTGTGGAATTTGTTCATTGCTAATATTTATAAGTGACCTTATTTGTTATTATTTGTGATAATTTACTACCAAGTCTTATTTCTTTTTCAGCCTGCCTTTTCAAATCGGAGTAGCATTGTTTCTTCTGTATACACAAGTTAAATTTGCTTTCATTTCTGGGCTTGCAATAACCATCCTATTAATACCAGGTATTAATATCTTCATATCTAAGTGCTCATAAACCCACATCAAGGGGATTTACACTATGTCGGTTTTCCATGATCAAACTAGATGCATAAGCCAAATTTTTGAGCATTCGAAAATGATCATAATTGCTTTGTCATTGTTACTAGTGGTTACTTAAGTTTTAATCTGTTTATTCATACTAAAAAAGGAGCTCTTAAATTGTTCTCAGAGTTAAAAAATGATAAGTTTGGAGGCTAATGGAGAGTTTTAATAATCAAGAAACGTTGTTGTTAAATCGGTAGAAGTTAAAGTAGGCAAAATGAAGGGTTGTCAATTGGGTAGGATCTCACTAATTTCATAAAGACAAGCGCTTATATCCCTACTGTCTCCATGCATTAGCTTTCAAATTATTACCTTCTGAGCCCCTATACTCTTCTTCATTACAGAAGAATAGAAATCTTTTTAATATTCTATAACTATCCTCTGCTAAATTTCTTAGACTCAGCTTTGGACACTAAGGGATATGGTCCCTTAAGATTATTGTGATAAATACTGATAAGAGTAATGTGGATTATATATGGGCTTCTGCAAATTTTTCATCTGGCATGTTGCTGTGAGATGTGGACTGTTCTTTAGTGTTTGCACCTTTTTGTTGAGGATATTAAACTATATGATATATTTTTCTGACTATTGTAGTGAATAAATTAATCTCCGGATTAATTGCTAGTGCAACTGAGAAAATGATGACACAAAAAGATGAGAGGTATGCATTCTCAGTATCATTTTTGTGGAAATAAATTTTGCAAAATGGTTGTGTTATTACCCAAAATTTAGTTGTTCATGGTGTTGTTTTGTACATATAATAACTATGCATAATGGCTTCAAGGCCTTGGCATGGAGTTTAACAATGCCATTCATTGGTTTTCTATGACCCAAATATCTTCTCTGCAGTAGCCAAGGAAGCTTTTCTCATATTCATTGAGTTTTGTATTATTTTTACCAGGTACTAGTGCCTTTACATGGTTACCTCAAAAACTAAAGGGTGTCAAGTGGAACAATTTGGATCAGTTTGTAATCTTAGATATTATAGTGCTAAGATTTAGATGCCTTGGTACATCTTCCCTTAGCAACTGTGAAGGAACCATTTAATCCAAATGTTTAAGCTATTAGATAAGATCTATAAATAACTAATATATTATTTTAATATGCCCCCATACGAAATGTAGATAAATTACAAGAAACCACATCCACATAAATGGGGGTATTGTGGCTTGAACTTGTTCTGATCATACAAGGCTTTGATGCCATATCGAGAACCATTGAATCCAAATGTTTAAGCTATTGTTTATGTTCTGTATGTTTTAATCTCTGACAGGATTAGAAGGTCAGGAGAAATTCTGACACATATTCGCACGATAAAGATGTATAGCTGGGAGCAACTTTTTTCTAGTTGGGTGATGGAGACTAGAACTGAAGAAGTGAAGCACTTAGCTGTATGATAGTTTACTTTCCATAACTTGGAATTGAAGTGCAGTGCCATGTATCACCATCATTACATTTTAGGGAAATACCTGAATAGTTCTCAATCATTGTGTTTGATCCCTCTCTTCAGATGCGCAAGTATTTGGATGCTTGGTGTGTCTTTTTTTGGGCCACAACACCAACTCTTTTCTCCCTGTTTACTTTTGGACTATATACTTTGATGGGATATCAGCTTGATGCTGCCACGGTATGCTGATTGTGTCTCTTTTAACGCATTAATCATAAATTCCTTTCTATTATTTTATCCTACTTCATTTATATTAGTTTGTTTGCTTTGCTGAAACTTGTACTGCAGGTTTTCACTTGTCTTGCTCTGTTCAATAATTTGATCTCTCCTCTCAATTCATTCCCATGGGTCATTAATGGACTGATTGATGTGAGTGGGGCTTGTTTATAAATATGGAAATGTTGATATATATTGGGTAGTTGCTGATGTTGGTGCTGCATTTCCTCTCTGAATCAGGCCTTTATATCAACTAGACGGTTGAGCAGGTTCCTCTGCTGTCAAGAATGGAAACGTCAAGTGGAACGGATAGATGAATCACCATCTGCTATCTCAAATAGTTATTTTGATTTCACATCTGAAGACATTGCTGTTAAAATGCATGACGCATGTTCTACTTGGTCAAGTAATGATGACAAGGAATGGAATCTGGTTCTAAATAACGTGACTTTGTACTTCCCAAAGGGTACATTGATTGCAATAGTTGGAGAGGTTGATTTCTAACTGATATTATTGCATTATGTTCAACAATACTTCTGCATACTTAAATGGATAATGCTAAGGCCCTCATGACGAAACATCAATTGTATATTGAATTCTGCAAGTCCTGGTGGTAAAGTGATGAATAATGTTGCTTATGTTCATCTAAGTACAACTGATAAGTATTTATTATGCTGTCGATCTTAAGCATTTCTTTAGGACTTCAGGCTGGCATTATCTACTTATATCTTAATATGGTTTCTGATTGTGAAAAAATATTGGTCAGCTCTGTATGCTAGTGTTTTTTGTAGACAGATGATTTAGAAGTAATACATAGGGAGTGAAAAGTGCCAGTTAACTGAAAGGTACTCTTTTCTTTTTAGATGGTTATGACTGGCATGTGAACGTCTTGCACTGATATTGTTCTAGGAACCTTTGAGTAAACCAAAATTTTCTTCATATGTAGTTGTTGTGATATGAGGAACTTTTGTTGATATCACATTCTGTGCTTCTTTCTGTGACCTGATTTTTTCACTAAATTCTTTTATCCAGGTCGGTTCAGGTAAATCATCCTTGCTGAGTGCAATATTGGGAGAAATGAGGCTCATCCATGGCTCAATTAGTTCAAGTCAATCTATAGCCTATGTACCACAGGTCTGTATTCTTTTTCCAAAAGCATGTATAATAATCCAACCTCTTGTTACATAAAGCTTCTTTTATTAATATTTACTGAAATTGTAGGTACCATGGATCCTATCTGGAACAATACGCGACAATATTCTTTTTGGAGAAAGTTATGACCCAAAAAGGTATAGGGGGATCATCCAGCTAAACCTTCCAATATTCCTTTCTCTTGAATTTGTAAAACATTGCTTCTTTTTTCTTTTTCTATCTAGGTATATTGATGGACTTTTATGAACAAGATAGGAAATTGGGATTGTAGTTTTTCTAAAATTGTATATGATATTTTTCAATCCATCCATGGTTTTATCTGTTACTTTTTCTTCACTTTTCTTTCTTAAATCTAACAGATATTTAGATACCATAAAAGCATGTGCTTTGGATGTTGATATTTCACTGATGCCTGGTGGTGACATGTCTTATATTGGAGAGAAAGGAGTGAACTTATCTGGTGGACAGAGGGCTCGCCTTGCTTTGGCACGGTTATTTTCAGTTATTTTTTCTTACTTATTTGTGAATTAGATTGGGCTTGCAATCTTTTGATAGGTTTCTTGTGTTGTGTGGCAGGGCCATTTATCAGATAGCAGATATATACATTCTTGATGATGTCCTCAGTGCAGTGGATGCACAAGTTGCTAGATGGATTTTGCACAATGCTATTCTTGGTCCGCTTCTAGCCCAAAAGACTTGTCTGCTTTGTACCCATAATGTACAGGTTGTGGCCTTGGATGGCTTTATTTTATTTGGAAACATATTGCACGAATATGTTAAATACTAAATACCTGATAGAGACTAGATTGAAGTTTTATAGTAGGAACCCCCTATTCTGAAACCTGTCTGATAGTCAAAATATCCATCAAATCCTGTAATTTAGAATGCAAAGGAAACTATATGCCAATAGACACTTTTTGGGTGACTGATTTATCTTTCTTGATATAGGTCAAAATTGGAACGTGTAACTTGTGTTGTCTTATTTTCCAGTTATACCATGCTTGGTTCATTCAAAGGATTTCTTGATAGTAAGCTGATAATTTAACATCCTTCAGTTATAGTCTCTGCATTAAGTAATGATTTGTAGTCTTGAAATTGGAAATGTTTGTTGGATTGAAATCACTGCATCCAATTGAATATTGCTTTGTCTCAACTGTGATTGTTCCATGTGGAGATCTTAATGGGCAATTACTATTCCTGTGACATGTTGGTCACAAACAACATATTTTTGTGGAAGCAGACTGGCTGTCCATGTTGTTTGCTTCTCTGCTATTTTCTTCCTTCTATCTTTTAAATTGTCGAGGTGTAGAATCTGGTTTTGGGTTGTTGATTACTAGACCTCCTGATTTGGACTTAACATTGCAACTGTTTAGAACTTCATGGTGTATAATTGGAAATTGTTCCACTTGCTTCCATTGTAATTGGCATTCCAATCCTGACAGGCGATATCTGCTGCTGATATGGTTGTTATTATGGATAAAGGACATGTGAGGTGTGTGGAAAATTCAACTGACATGACAGCTTCAAAATATTCGACATTATCTGTGCAGAATGAGTTTGATACTTTAAGCTATTTTCAAGAGCCAGAACAGAGTACTTCCATACAAGAGAGACCAGGTCTTCCGGATAAAGTTAGTCCTCGTGCTTTTGAAGAAGCACAAGAGATTGTTGAAGTTGAGTTGAGAAAGAAAGGCAAAGTTGAATTTGGTGTATACAAGTAAGAAGTTTTCCCCTCACAAGTATGTGATACCTCATGGTCTGCTATTTTGTAACTTTATTGCTTTTTGCAGGAAGTATGCTTCATTCTCAGGCTGGTTAATCACATTTGTAATATGCTTCTCAGCACTTGTAATGCAGGCTTCTCGTAATGGAAATGATCTGTGGTTATCATATTGGGTTGATAAGACAGGAAGGGGCCAAACAAAATTCTCGACATCCTTCTATTTGGTATCAGTTTCCTTTGTAGTTATATGGTACATTGAGCTTCATTAACTGTTTGATTTTTTGGGTATTTCTTATCCAACATCATTTATGTAGCAATCTGAGGGAGTATGGATGCTTAAAACCAAGTGAAGCAAATATACTACATTGCAAAATTAATGTACTCCTTTGCCTTCTACTGCTTTGATTAGGAAATTGAATTTGAAAACGGGAAGGATGAGACCTTGGAATTATATATTGTTTTCTGTTGACAAGGTACTGCATGCTTCAGGTTGTTCTCTGCATCTTTTGCATCATAAATTCCTTTTTGACACTGGTAAGGGCGTTCTCATTTGCATTTGGTGGCCTACGTGCTGCAGTACAAGTGCACAATGCATTGCTTAATAAGCTCGTTGGTGCACCTGTAAATTTTTTTGATCAAACACCAGGTGGCAGAATACTTAACAGGTTGGAATGAAATCCTATGTCAGCAAGTAGGTGAAGTGATAAATTCTTTTGGTTAATATTACTTTTGCTATGTAGGCTGTCATCTGATCTTTATACAATTGACGATTCTCTTCCGTTCATAATCAATATTCTACTTGCCAATCTTGTTGGCCTGTTGGGTATAGCAATTGTTCTGTCATATGTGCAGGTAAACAAAAAAGCTCCTTTACTTTAGTTTCATGTTCATAGAATTTCAACCTGTGCTTCCCTAATGATAGCCTCGATCATATATAAATATGTACATATAGTAAAAAAATCTACACCATCTTTTAGTCAATGGTTCAATTTTTTGCACTAAAAAGTTTGCTTATGTGTATTCCATGTCTTCAAACCAGGGGGACAGTATTGTGTGAAATGCGATAGTTTGGTGTCATAGTTATAACTGATGCCATATTGTTAGTACAAGGGAAATACTGCTTTGGCTGAAAAATACATTGTTATTCTCACTTTGATTGCCAATTTGCAGATCTAATAGTTTTTCAATTAATACTTGAAGCTTTTGTATCTCATTTGGTTTTATTTGTCATGATTTAAATAGTCTACTGTGCATTAAGTTAGTTGTCTTTCAATTTTGTATCCAACAGTCTCTAAGAGCCATTAATGCCCTTGACACTCTATTAGCTTTTAACCTCACTTTCCTTAATTTAGTCTGTGCAAAACATTATTTAATGGCCTTATCATGTATGTTGCAGGTCCTATTCTTACTTCTACTATTACCATTTTGGTTCATCTACGGTAAACTACAGGTATATATATGTTTGACTGCATGAGAGCTAGGACTCTAAATCTTTTCTACAGAATAAACTGAACTTCATAACAGGATAGATTTGCATGTGCCTTATAACAAGCCCATAGTAAACGTAATGAAAAATCCTTTATGCCTAATTACTTTTATAATTTGCAGGCATGGACTATCGGTGTGTAATAATAACAGGGTGATTCCAAAATTGCAAAATTTTCAGCCTTAATGTACTTTCTTTCCGTAGTTCCAGTTGATAGTGCTCTGTCATTATCCTTTTGTCTTTACTTTGGGGAGGGGAGGGGTAGGGGTGGGGGTGGNNNGGAGGGGTGGGGGAGCACTGTTAACAGGTTATTGAAACCTCCCTGACTATGAGTATCACCCTGGGTTCTGTCGCTCATTTGTGGACCATTACCAGTAACCAAATAAATGTTTCGGGAGAGGAAAGTTGGAATGGTTTTGAGCCTTTCTATGACACACGCATCAGGTTGTAATCCATCACCAAAGTCATCTCTTGGAAGATAATAAAAATATTGAATCTTTTGCTCAAATACTTGGTGTGAACATGCCATAGGAGATGTCGAGTATTATAAGTGTGACTTGACATACAGTCACATTACAGAGTTAAAAGTAGTAAACAATCTAGCAAACCTTTTCGACAATTCCTTCCAGCCTTACTAAAACACTCTCAAGGCCTCACTGTTCCAGAGAGCTACACTAAATGTATTAGTTAGGGGGTGCAAAACCCAAGTTACAGATTATAGTGGTTTATGCTACTAGATCTCCCACTTTGGAAACCGCTGTATTGAGGCATTGGGAATCTGCAGTACTTGCTATGCACTGGGTTGTAGAGTTTCCAATTTATGCAGGCCTTTGAAGATAAGATTTCAGGAAAGTAAGAGGATAAAATAGAAAAAAGGGAAAACGTACAATATTTGTGCATTAGCCTTTTGCAGTCAAGGTATGCGAGCCTTGGAGCAACTGGTAAGGTTACTCATTTGTGACCGGAAGGTCACGGGTTCGAGTCACGGAAACAGCCTCTTTGTAAAATACAAAAAGAAGACTGCGTATAATTGATGACCCTCATCCGACCCTCGCAAAGCGGGGAGCCTTGTGCACTGAGTTTGCTCTTTGCCCTTTTGTAGTCAAGATAGTTTCTAGTCTTGGTTCTAATTGAAAACTTTGATGAGGTCTATTTATGTAGAAATGTAGGTAGAATGTCATTGTGCATAACATTTTCTTGTTATCTAGAATATGGAAAAAGGTATTATGCCATCTTAGTCAGAAGTTCTTCAGTTCTTTTACAGGACAACATCTAGAGAATTGCGAAGGTTGGACAGTGTTTCTCGTTCTCCTATATATGCAATTTTCACAGAGACGCTTGATGGATCATCTACTATAAGAGCATTTAAGACTGAGGTAGGTACATGGATTTCACCGGGGATTGATTTGTGAAATTGACTATTAGTTCTCACTTTGTTTATTATGCATTAGATCTGGTCCACTTGATCATCAGGATCAGAGTCACTTGACCATTAGGCCAAGTCCAAAGTTTAGATACCCATTTTTTTTTCAAATTTGGTTTTAAAACTGATATTTCCCTCTTCCCCTCTCTTAAGCCAAAACATATGCAACCACTTAAAAAGGGATAGATTCTGTTTGTTCTCCTAAATTATAGTTTGATAGTTTTCCTTCATTTTTCATTTCTACATATTGGTTGTTTTAAATGAGAAATTTATTGTCAACTTATAAATGCTAGTTGCTTGAACAGGAATTTTTCTTAAGGAAGTTCATCGTGCATGTTGCCTTGTATCAGCGAACTTCTTATTCTGAGATAATAGCTAGTTTGTGGCTTTCCTTGCGTCTCCAGGTATTCTTGATGAGAAGAATAAAATTCTCTTGTAAGCTGCCATTTGTAACTTATTTGAATTTTCATACTGACTGGAGACCCTTTTGTAGTTGTTAGCAGCGTTAATCATTTCCTTTGTTGCTGTCATGGCGGTTGTTGGATCCTATGGTTATTTGCCAATTAGTTTTGGTACCCCTGGCCTGGTACAATCTAATCTCTAATTTTATTTGTGACACTAAATTTGTGTTTTAGTTCTTATATTGAGGTACGAGCTTTTTGTTATGGATTGATTGTATAATTTTAGATTAGTTGTGTGGCTGTTACAAAATCAAGGGGCTTGATTATAAGAATCCCATTTAGTAGTTACTGAAATGAGTGTTTAGTATATAAATGTAATCTATACAGAAACACATCAATATAATTAGTCCTTAACTTGATTACATAGTATCAGAGGTAGATGTTATTTGAAACTCTCTTTTTTTTCATTTTAGTTCTGCGCGGTGAGTAGAACTGTAGAAAATTTTGGATTATTATTTTTAGGTAACCATTGATTCTCACTGACAGTACTAATACGAGCATCACTCGTCGATTGACCTCTACCTGAAGTTCAACCACCAAAAGCTCCACGCTTGATCTTCAAGCGCTACCCGAAGATTTTGTAACCTCGCCCAGGCGCACACGCGTGATAACGCGTACAACAGTGTCTCGTCCTTCAGTCACCTTTTCTGCTTTTGGCTCTTCCCTACCACCACTACTAGGTGTTTGGTTTCCTCAATACCTTGACAAGAACATTTACCCTTGATTTTCTCACCACTAGACACTTTTGACCATGGCTTTTTGGTCTACAAATGTTGAAAGTGGTAGGTAGCTTGCCCATGCGTTAGTAGTTTTGTTGATTGGTTGATTCTGCTCAGGAGCACGAAAACTAGAGATCTCCTCAGGTTCCGAATCATGATTTGATCTAGTTGTTGTCTCATTGACTTCCCTTTTGCATTTGAGCTTTTTGTGATTTTTCTTGATTTGTTTAACTATTTTGTCTCAATGGCTAACGAATAAAAGAGCTTGATTGGTGATTGATATCATTCTTATAATGTCTAAAATCATAGAAAATAAGTTGACTATTCTCAAATATTTGGATTGGTGTAAGACTGTTCGAATTTACCTAAGGAGCATTTCTAAGGATCATTGCCTTACGGATGATCCACCATCGTACCATGCTCGCAAGGAGTGATTGCAAGATAATATCTGATGATTCTTGCAAATCTAGAATTCTATTAATAATAGTCTAATTAATCCCTATGATGAGTATGTCAAAGAATTGATGGAATATTTAGAAATTTTGGATTCTGAAAAAGGAAACATTTCTCATATTTATGAAGTGTGTAAGGGTTTTTATTGTGTTAAACCACAAGATAAGTCTCTTCAGGCATATTTTATGAATTTTAAGAGGATCTATTAAGAATTGATTTACCTTTTGGTTATGATATTAAAGCCCAGCAAACTTAGCGGGAGCAAATGGTAATAATGACTTTTTTGGCTAATCTTAACTCTTAGTTTAACTCTATAGTGTCGAGATTTCCCTCTGCACAAGTTCTTTACTTTGATATTTCGCGCAAAGGTCAGTATGTTTATTATTCCCAGTATTTAGACTCCTAGTGCTCTTGTCAATCAGAATAACAAATTTGACACGAGAAAGTCATATTATAGGAATAATAATAGAGGAGGATCAGGCAATTGGGATTTGGGACTATAGGAGTCATGATTCATGAGGAATTTTTTGTTGTTACTGTCATGAATTGGGCTATAACAAATGCACAGAAGTTCTATCCAGCTCATATTGCAGTTACTACTGTGACACTTAGCTAATTCGCTAAAAAGACAAGTACAATTCTATAGATGAATTTACTTAATTTATTCAATACCAAGGAGCATTAGAAAATTCATCTCATCCCATCACTTATATTGTTGACTTAGGTAACACACCTACATGTCATCTCTCCTCTTCCTCCTAATGAGTAATTAATTATGGTGCCTCAAATCATATGACAGGTAATTTTAATCTTTTCTTTACTTTCCAAAAACACATGTCTCCTTCCTATTTTATTTTAGTTGATGAATCTACTTGTTCTATTCTTTGTTCTAGCACTGTTAGTCCTACTCTATTACTTTCTCTCTGTCTTGAATTTACTAGATTTTTTTTAAAATATAATATATGTGAATAAACTCACTCATACCCTCAATTGTTATCTTATTTTTTTCTAATCATTATTTTTTAAATGATCTTTTGATGAAAAAGGTTATTGGTAAAGGAATTAAATCAAGAAGTTTTTATATTATGGATACACAAGTGCCAAGACCCTTTGCTTGTTTAGGTGTCTTAACTCCTTTTGAAGTTCACAAAAAAAAAAAATCAATACACTAAGTACTTACTTGTTTAGGTGTCTTAACTCTTTTTGAAGTTCACTAAAAAAAATCAATACATCAAGTACTACACTTAAATTTATTGAATTTGTTGCTAAAAAGATCCCATTTCCTCGTGATTTTATCTTGAATAAGGATCTTTTGGCTCAACTTTATGTCAGTTTTGTTGATTGAGCAACTCCTTTCCTCCTTATCTTTATTGAAGAAGCTGTCCTCAATTTCATAACGTATCTTGCTTAGATTGTGAGTTCTATCAATTTGCCAAACATCATTGTCTATTTTCAATCCCTCAGGTCATTAAACGAGTTAGTTTCCCTTGTAAGTTAGTTTATTCCGATGTTTGGAGTTGTTGGCTTGTTGTGTCCAAAATTGGATTTCTATATTTTGTTACTTTTTCTTTATGATTTCTCTCGCGATACTTGACTTTATTTAGTGAAGAATCATTTTTATTGCTTTTTGTTTTTAAATAAAAACCCAGTTTAATATTTCGATCCATACTTTGAGAAGTGATAATGCCAAAGAATTGTTCACATCATTTCAATCTTATATGATTCATAATGATATTTTTTGTCAAACCTCATATGCTGACACACCATCTTAAATTGGTTTGATTGAAAGGAAACATCGACATCTCTTTGAAACTATTAAAGGACACTTATTTTAAATGCACATTCCCTAACAATTTTGAGTTGATGCGGTTTCCACGAGCTGTTTGATTAATTGTATGCCTTCATCTGTTCTTTGTGGTGAGGTTCTCCTGTTTTCACTAAACCCTTGTTCCTTATTACACTTTGAATACATTGAATATTTGGTAGTACTTGTTTTATCCGTGATGTTCATCTCCAAGTAACTAAGCTAGATCTCAAATCTTTAAAATGTATTTTCGTAGGCTACTCTCGTATGTAAAAGAGGTAATCTTAACAAGTATTTTTGTGTTAGTATTATCTTTTTGAAATAAAATCTTTTCTTTCCTACTACTTTAATTTTTGAGGAGTATAATGATCTGTTGGTTTGTAAGATCACTTATTAGACAATTACTCTTACTTCTACACTTGATACTCCAACATGACCACTATCACAACCTATTTTTTTGGTCTATTTTGGACACAAAGATCATTTTGATATAAGTTCAGTACCTATCTCTTCTTCAACATCAGACCCAACTATCATTAATCTTGATTTTTTAAATGTTCTTCACAATTGAATAATGTATCTATCCTATTTCATCTTTTGTTTCTTATGATCATTTGTCTCTCTTCTTATTCGTTTGTTGTCTCCTTGATTTTGTAACTTTTCCAAAATTTGTTTATGAAGCCTTATCCAATCCTAGCTGGTGTGATTATATGATAGAGGGAGATGAATGCTTTAGATGCTAATGGTACATGAGATTTGGTGAAGTTGCCTGTAGGAGAGAAGGCTATAAGATATAAATGAGTATTCGCCATCAAAGTCAATTTTGGTGGATCGGCTGCTTGACTTAAAGCATGACTTGTAAAAGATTATGCTCAAACTTATGATGTGGATTTTTTTGACACTTTCCCTCATGTTGCTCAATTAATCTTTATTCGTCTATTTATTTCTATTGTAGCTACTTATGATTGGTCCTAGCATCAATTAGAAATAAAAAATGCTTTCTTACATGGTGACTTTTAGGAAGAAGTATATACGAAGCAACTGCTTGAGTTTATTGTTTAAAGGGAGTATGAGAAAGTTTGTCATCTTTGAAAGTCCCTATGTGGTTTAAAATAGAGTCCCCATAAAAAATTTAGTCAAGTAGTAGAAATGTTTAAAATGAGTAAAAGTAAGTCTAGCCATTTGATTTTCTATAAATATTTTGCATCTGACATCATTCTTCTTATTGTATATGGGGATGATATTGTCATTACTGGAAGTGTTATTATGTGCATTTCTTCTCTGAAATAATTTCTTCACAGTCAATTTCACATAAAAATTTATGAATTTGAAGTATTTTTTGGGAGTACAGGTGATAAGAAGCTTGAAAGGTACTTCTATTGTATTAGAAAAAAAATGTACACTTATTCACCGAAGCTGAAAAATTAGGGTTAAGTCATGCAATAACTATCTTATAATAACTCATTTTAATATTGCATATTCTGTCAGTATTGTAAGTCAATTCATATCTTCTCCAAATGTTCATCATTGGACTGCTGTACAGTAGATCCTGTGTTACTTAAAGGGAGCTCCTGGACGAGAGATTCTATATGAAAATTATGGAATAGTCACATTGATTGTTTCTTACATGTAGATTGGGCAGGTTCCAAGATTAATCAAAAATCCACTATTGACTATTGTGTCTTTATTGGAGGAAATTTAATCTCATGGAAAGCAAGAAGCAAATTGTTGTATCTAAGTCCAGTGCAAAATTTAAATATGGAGCTATGGCAGAGTCGGTATGTGAGATAAGTTGAATATATCAGCTCCTAACTAAAATTGGTGTTAAAGACTCAATATCACTAAATTTGTGGTGTGATAACTAAGCTACTCTGCATATTGTTTCTAATTCTGTGTTTTATGAACGGACTAGACATATTGAAATTGACTGTTATTTCATTCGTAAAAAGCATGCTGCAAAACTTGATCTCCACAAAATATGTGAAGACTAGAGAACAACTTGGAGATATTATGACAAAAGTTCTAACTAGAATTTGAGTCAATTATATATATAACAAGCTGACATAATTAACATCTATGCTCTAATTTGAAGGAAAGTGTTATAGATTGATTATATAGCTGTAGATTACGTTTTGTGATTGTTACAAAGATCAAGGGCCTTGATTTATAAGGATCCCATTTAGTAGTTACCTAATTAGTTGTTGAATGTTAGTATACATATGTAGTTATATACTCTATAGAGAAACACAGCAATAGAATTAATCCTTCACCTGATCACACTTTTCAAAATAGTGCACTTGTACTTCGTCGTTTGTGGAAATCAGATGCAGAATAAGATCAACTATTTTTACAGGTAGGTTTGGCTCTCTCTTATGCTGCTCCAATTGTCTCCTTACTTGGAAGTTTCCTGAGCAGCTTCACTGAAACAGAGAAGGAGATGGTTTCTGTTGAGAGAGCTCTTCAGGTGTGAACATGAGCACTATTTCCGGCATGTTCTTCCTTGTTGAATACTCACAGAATGCTACTTTCTGCAGTACATGGACATCCCTCAAGAAGAGCTTGGTGGATGCCAATCCCTGAATCCTAATTGGCCATGCCAAGGACTGATAGAGTTTCAACATGTTACAATGCGATATCTGCCATCTTTGCCACCTGCACTACATAATGTCACATTTAAAATTCCAGGAGGGATGCAGGTCAGAACATGTAAATCCTCAGTATTAGGATTAGGCTGGAGGTAATATATTTGATTAGGTTTTTCCAGTGCGGTATTTAAGTGGGCAGTTTAGATTTCATCAAAGAAATAGTTTGTTGGAAGAATTGTTCAAAGTTTCTTTAAATTATCCGGTAGTAATCAATGCTAACCATTCTTATGAACTGAAGGATTGAGATTAAGCCAAGATGATGATTCATATCTTGGCTTAAAAGACAAGATATTAATCCAACGCTTGATTTGACAACTGCTTCATGTTTTATGTTTCAAGTAGAACGTTCTCACGAGTTGGTTTTTCATGGTGATTGCACACAAGTAGGTTGGAATTGTTGGACGAACCGGTGCTGGCAAGTCTAGTGTCTTGAATGCCCTTCTCCGCCTTGTTCCTATATCAAGTGGTCGCATCTTGGTGGATGGTCTTAACACAGTTGATATTCCTGTTAGAGATCTTCGTGCACATTTTGCTATTGTTCCTCAAAATCCCTTCCTATTTGAAGGTTCATTAAGGTGTGCATATGGGAACATGTCATGAGCTGTTACAATATTTCCTTGCTTAGTAATTAGTTGGTAATGCATATCTTCTATTTTAGGGATAATTTGGATCCCCTTCAAATGAGCTGTGACTTGAAAATCTGGGAGACCCTGGAGAAATGCCACATGAAGGAACAAGTAGAAGCAGCAGGTGGATTGGGTATTCATGTAACAGAATCTGGATCACCGTTTTCTGTTGGTCAAAGGCAGCTTCTTTGCCTTGCACGTGCTCTTCTCAAGTCTTCTAAGGTACAAGTACTAATACGATGTCTCGTGGAGTAATAATTACTACCTACATGGACCGGCAATAGCCAATAACGGTACTAGTGCGATTTTAGTTTAAGTACATAAATTTCTTCAGGGAATCTATGCTTTGAAAATCTTTGTTCTGTTGATTTTCAAAAATAAATGTATTGAATAAAATCATGGTGTTTAAGTAGTTTTAAAGAGGAAGTGGATTAAGTCTTTAAAAGAGCAATTTCAATATTTTAAAACAATATAGATCACAAGGCATTGTTACACCATGACAAATAGATTCGTATAAAAATTTCATCAATAAGCCCGTTCTTTACGTATCGCCTTGACAGAGTACCAACAAACATCGACAATGACGAATGATGATTCCTCAACTTTACCTACGAATTTTTCACTGTTTCATTTTCGTCATTGGGTCAGCCTCAGGTCAGGTAACTTAGTACTCTAAAGTAGATTTGATGATAATTCCCTGTTGAGATTCTTATAATTAATTATTCTCTGTCAAGTTCATGTTTTGAGCTTTTCAATGTAAAGAAAAACTATTCTTATAAGGGCTTTCTTCAAGCTTATAATAACGTGATTACCATGCGTGTCTAGTTCACCTTTAGAATAGACCAAGCTATGGAGTGCATAGCACATGCTTTTGGAGTTATCGAAAGTAACTTCGTTAGTACCACCTATAGAGTCCCTTTTGCCATTTCCTTAACCTTAAGAGTGGGTTCATTTTCAGAGGTTCATTTTCCACTACGTTGTTCTTCATCTTTTTCTTCTTATTCGTTTTCTGCTCAGAATCTAGCTATACGAGCAAAAACACCAACTTGGCTTCTTTAAAAACTTGTCCATATATAAAGTTGTGCGAGCACTTACCACTAGGACTCCATGCTGTACTAACACTGGCTGCCTGTTAGCAACATCGCCCCCAACACGACCTTCTGGTATTCTTTGTATGTTAAGTATATACCCATCTTGAGTTTTTACCTGAAAGCACGAGCGTCCACATCTATGTTAGTCCTTTATTCATACGTATAACCATGTTTGTAATGGAGCTGGCTGTACTTACTAGCAAGCAATGAACTTGATGAAGGATATATATAAGATTACAAATTGAAGGTTTTGATCTTACTTGGATCTCTTGGCATTTGTACCCATGAATGATCACTGAAGAAGCGCATATACCAACTGTGGAAGGATCCAATACGACATCATTAGTCTTTAGACCTAAAGGACCACGGTTCAGGCCATATGCTTGATGGGACAGGGTCATTAAGACCATGAGGCAATAGCTAAAGCCAACTGCTAGCAGAGACATGTCACTTGGAGCCGTAGCTTTGCCTTTTGAGATTTGGTAGATGAGAGTTTGAGAATGACCCCTCGTCTTATATAAAAGAAGAAAAGGGAATATGCAGTATGGGGAAATGAATTGTTCTCAAAATCTTTTCTCTTGGGCTCAAGTGCTCAATTGAATAGCTAGAATTAAAATTGGGATCGTCAACACACTATAAGCAATGACAGGAGAATGGGTCTGCGGGACCCTGCTAGCCGTTTTTGTTCTTATCGTCAAGAAACCTGAAACCTGCTAATCATCATTCATCATGTATAACATCGACTCATTATCTGCTAATTGTGAAAGCTTGAAGAGATTTTAAGCGCTGGGAGTGGGTGGTGGAATCTCTGATCATCCTCAAGAGGTTATACGAGGCAATGTTTTGTTTTGCGAATACTACAACAATAAACTCATTTTTTCAGCTTTCTCCTTTTATAATATAAAAAAGTTGTTTTCGTGAGTCGAAAAGAATAAACTTACCGGTTGCTCTCGATGGGGTGTCATTATTCAATAGAAAAAGAAGCTGAATCTTGAGACTTGTCTAGATTGAGCAGCATGTGGGACTGCCTTAAGCTTTTCATTCTTGCTTTCTTGCACGCCTTTATGCTATCTATCCCTTCCACATTTCTGTTGGATTGTTTTGGTTGCCAACAATCCAATAGTTGCTAAACAAAATCAGTGATTGGTGGAAATGGGATGGGAAAATGAGTATGCACAGTATGGGAAAAAGTAGAATGGGATTTGGCAAAATTTTGTTAGACTTTATTAGTTGCAGAAACAAACTTAGACGTGCAGGGTCCCAATTGAGAACCATTTGAACAAAGATATCAAGGCAACTGCCAATGTCAAGAATATGAGAGCAAACAGCATTCACACGTCTGCCCTGTAATATCCTTAATTTAAGCACCACTGCTATTAGCTGCATAGTTTTGATTACTAACCGCGCATCTGCACTGGTTCTTTATGCCATACTCATTTCTGCAAAAGCTACCATCGAAAGCTTTTCCATTTCTGCAGTATAAAACATACCCACATTAAATAATGGAACGTGTCATTTGATAGAAGGAATGGGATTTCAGGGATTGATGGAAACAGATCATATGCAGATAACAAGTCTAGTGGTTTCCCCATAAGTTCATTCTGAGTGGTGCTGTGACCATGTTGCGGTGTTCACACTGCTGCACTATTGGTTTCTGCATTATATCCGGTGTGGACCAAAATTTGACTATGGTTCTAGTTATAGAAATCCCTTATGGCCCATATCTGCTTGTCTGTCAACTGTTTCCACTAAATATTGATATTATAAAAACTGTGGAGTTACAAATGTCACGGAATGGTCAAATGGGTCTAGGCTTTTCGTTCGTTGAGTTTCAGCCTGCCCAAATGCTTGAGGGAAGCTTTTTAGTGTAAAGTTGGGAACTTCATCGTTGCAGTGACCATTTCGCAGATGACCCTTCAGTTAAAGCAGAAAGCGGTTGCAGAGAGAGGGTGTTCGATCCTCATCTCCCCTGAACGTTCACGTTTTGTGATATTATGCCCCCAACTGGTAATTCAAACTATAAGACAAGAATTGGTTGTCTAAAAGATGAGATCTTTAGGCTAAAAGGTTTTATGATTAACGGAAAAGCAGACAGGCATGTAAAAATATCAACTGGTCCCCTGATTCAGTGGTCCACAATCCACATCATACAAAATAGTTAGTAATTTTGGTAGCTTCTGCAATAAAAGCTTGCAAGGCATTTTAACGGTTATAATTAATAGTTACTTAATCCGAGAACCTAACTCAACCATATAAGCTAACTTAAGGGTTAAAGGTTGACCTCAACTTAAGTATCATTTCACAATTACTTGGAGAACCGACGTGGGGTTCGTATCATTGTTTCCCCTTGAAAAACTAGACATCTACGGATGGCTCACACTTTGGGTAGCTTTCACTCTAGGTAGTTGTCACTCTGGACCTCAACAGGTAACTAGGTAGCCCTCTCTCGGGTAACCCTTTCCAACAGGGCCCGAATCCGACAGGTCGGACTAATAATATGTACTTAAGCCCAGGCCCTAACTCAACCAAATAAGCGAGCTCAAGGGTTAAGGGTTGACCCCAACTTAAATACCATTCTATAATTATTTGTGAAACCGATGTGGGATTCGTATCAATAATACAAAAGCATTGGTAAAAATAGTAGTAATGAACTTCTGGGTTGGCAGAGACTGTTAAACTAGAATTCGAGAGATAAGAAGCTTTTGCAGGTACCTCTAAATATTAGACAACCACGAATCATTGATCCAGCAGAGAGCTAGGGTAAATTGGTTTAATGATGGGGATAAATGTTCTAAGTTTTTCTATAAGAGGGTAGTTGCTAGAAGAAATACCAATAGAATAAGCTTAATAAGAAATGAGGAGGGGAAAGTATTCACTAAGCAGGAAGAAATTAGTAAAGAAACAGTAAAGTTCTTTACCAATCTCCTTGGGACAACCTCTTACTCCTCTTCTTCTATGGAACTATTGAGAAGCTTTGTTTACAAGAAGATCTCTAGTGAGGAGGTTGGATTGCTCATTAAACCTGTGGAAGACTTTGAGATTGACAGAGTAGTGTTTAGTATGGATAGTAAGAAAGCCCTTGAACCAGATGGTCTAAATGATTTCTTTTACCAGAAAACTTGGCCTATTATTGGTGGAATGGTTAGAGAAGCAGTTAAGAAATTCTTTATGAATGACTTTCTTCTTAAGGAGATCAATAAAACATTCCTATGTCTTATTCCTAAGGCTGCTAACCCTTCCTCCTTTGGGAAGTTCAGACC
>JANIMX020000148.1:2162896-2178460 GCA_024582655.2 Erythroxylum kunthianum | reverse complement strand
ACGCAACATGAAATAAAAGTATAACGAAAACATATGAAAAAATATGATAAGTTATGTACTTATCATAATGCATTAAAGAATCTGTTTCTAAAAGCTGAGCATAGAAAATGTGCCTGTCATGTCTATGCAAATTGGTCAAGTGTTCATAAAGGCCACACATATAGGAGTTTATTTTGGAAAACAGTGGGTTGCATAATAGAAGTTAAATTTGATGAGGTAATGGAGCAGTTGAAGAGTATTTCAATGAAGGCTTATGATGATTTCAAAATTAAGAAACCAGAGACTTTTACGAAGGCATTTTTCAGCAAAAGAGGAAGGCCACCAAAAATTGAAGCCCTTTCATTCAATTTTGGTAGCCGTCCAGTTCAAAGACCTATACAATCAATATCTATAGGCTTAAATACTGCATCTTCTATATTAAGAAGAGAGAATATAATGGTTATTGAATATTCACATTTAATTTTAAGTTATTTTATCTTTAATTTATATAACATTATAATTCCTTTTGTTTTTACAGGCTACTAGAGGATATGGAGTGACATTTGTGGAAGTAAGTGGGAATACCTATTTTACGGTAAGTCATTTAAATACATATTTACATAACTTATATGTAATTATAAGAGAGATGGTAATATTTAGCTTTTTAATTTTTTACGCTTCATTAATGGGAGGAAGTTAATGTCAAGTGCTGGAACCTCTGAATACTAATGCAACAACTACTCAAGCTTCCTAAAATATAGCTGACAATACAACTCAAACTAGGAGAAGGATCAAACTGAAGGCAAAAAGATCTTCTCTTAGAAAATCTCAAGTTGTTGATGATTGAGAATTTGGGTACCAACTTCTGGTTATTTATTAGTCTTGTATATGCGCTAGTTATCATTTGTTTGATAAATTTGATATGATTTAGTTCAACATTTTGAATATGGATTGACTTTGTTCTATAAATGTTATGTTGTAAAATTTCTAGTTGTACTTGCTGTAAAATTGTTCTAATGCTCGTGTTTGATCTAGGTTTATTAAAAAGTTCAATTCTTGCATGATCATAATTTTGAGTTTTTGGGATCTCAAATGTGATGAGAAATCTATGGTGGTGTGTGTTTCAGGGGTTGGAAAGAAAGGAAAAGTCTACGTTGGTTTTCCTGGTTCAAATGGCTACATAGTTGTTGAATGATAGGTTTCCTGAGGCTAGAGAGGTAGCGAGGAACGTTGTGAATTATGTATATGAATCATATGAACATAGAAATGAAGAAGAACAGAAGCAGGAGTCTTGGCAAAGTTTTGTCAAACCAATTTGCCACCAATTCATGCTCAGTTTATGATCAAAATCGTTTCTTCAATGTATGAGCTTTTGTGATACTGATCTAGGCTTAGAAAGTAGAGTTCAATCATGTAAATTTTTCTTTTTTACATGATTATCAAATTACAGTCCTCTATTCCCTCATTGTAATAAAAAATATCATATTTAAATGTGTTTCTCTTTCTGTGCAAATAGAAAGTTTGACACCCTAGGCACCTCTATTCATAATATCAAAAGTTGAGTGAACTTAAAGTGTAAAAAACCAATAAGATCTTCCATATATTTGTGAAGACATTATCTCACAAACATAATGTATGCTTCTCTATAGGCAAACATAAAATGTTAAAAATGTCATATATACACCAAAGCTTATTTTGCATACATTAAGTATAAGAAAGACTTTGCATATAATTAGGAAGGTGTCTTTAGTTTATAATGTCCTTAATTCGCATAAAACTATCCTAGATTTTGCAGAAACCAAACTTGCAACTTAGAACTAGTCTTGTAAGCTTTTTTTAGAGTTTCACTATAACTTTGGAGGTTGGCATTTTTTAACCAGATAAGTTAAATTTGTTATATTATTTCTAACAAGGTCCCAATATGAAATCGTTTTCAATAAAAAAATACGTAGAAATTGAAATTGACCAAATACTACTTGCATACTCAATGGTTTCCTTGTTCTTTCAAGACGACATACTACTTGCATCCTCAATGGTTTCCTTGTTCTTTCAAGACAACATACTACTTGCAGTTGCAAAAAGAGAAAAAAAAAGTTACATTTGCTCTTTTAACTGTAATAATGTCTCTATATTTGTCCTACTTACATCTGACGCCCAAGCTATGAAATCACATAGGATCTATAGAATAAAGATATACACACAAATATTAGACTTATGACGAATTTACATTATGCATATAAATTACTACATATACTTACTTCTTGCAAACAACAATGTATCTTACGAACAAGACTCTTACCCCAACGTACAAAAGATGTTTGACATATTTTCTGGAAAAAAAAACCTTCATCTCATTTATAAATACTAAGTACCTATAAGACACAGTCAATTTGAATATTGATTAATTTTTGTACACTAATGGCATTGTTAAAAAACAATAATTGAAATACTTACTTTTCTATTAAAGCATTCATAAAAATGTTGACCAATGTTAGGCTTAGCATTTGATATCCATAAGTTCATCTTCTCATTACAATTGAGGCAATCAATATTCAAAATCTGATATCATAACAATAATAAATAGCACTCTTTAATCCATTAACGACACCTTGACACTGTTCCTATATGAAATATATACCAGATGCATAAGCATCGAAAGCTACATATATTTTATTTTTGCCCATATTTGTTTATCATGTTACAATATCATCATACAAATATTTGATTAGTATCTTAAATGTGCTCGAAAAGAGAGGTTATATACTCAAAAAATCCTTTCAAAATAGAAGTTAGGGTGATTTGCTTCAATTGCAAAATTCCGAACATTTACGTAGCATCCTAGTAGCAATACCTTTGATTAGATCTAACAATAGATCACTAAGAACAAATTACGGTTTATTGATGACAAGATTAAAATGCTTGAGTATGATATGATTGAGTGAGTAATTGCATATGATATATTATATGGTGACATAATGGATTTTAAATTCAATTTTGAAAGATTTGGTATAGGTATTCATGTATATTACATCCCCTTACGAACTTGGAATGAAATACATGATAGATTATGAGATGAGTTGACAGAGTTCAATCCTCAACTGCGTTTTAGTTGTGGAGCAATAAAACATAATGAAGAAGTAAACAATATGAATAGATTACTGTTATTCTTGATGGAATAGTATGAAGGATATGATCAAATGAGAAATCATATGGTATTACATAATTTTTTTGCTACTATTAACAAAGATTATTCGATGATATTGAGAGTATAAGCTTAAAGAGTTGTTCAAACAAATTTTGAAGGCCTAAGATAAGTGATCAAGATGAGTACACAAAATAAGTAATTGAATTGTCATAAAATCATTCATCAAAAAGAAGCTTTTAAGTCAAAGAAAGACAAATGTCACTGTGATTATTGTGATCAAGATGAGTACACAAAATATTACTATTTCAATCTGGTGAGGTTGGTGGTTAATGTTAACATTGCAAAGCTTACCATTTGAAGAGGAAGTAGAAGGAGAAATTTTCAAGCTGAAATAATTGAGTCTTACAGTAGAAGATGTTAATAACCAACATGTTGATAAAGCTAGAAATTACATATAGACAACATTACATATTCAATAAGACAGGGGATGTTTTCCTACAGAAAAAAATTGGGGATACACATAGTTGTGGACAAAAATTAAATAATCTCCAAACTCATCTACATTACACACATGAACATAGTCAGTTACCCACTATTCCCACATCGACAAATACATTCAGTGCACAACCTCAAAAAGAATTGAGAAATTATATTCAATAAAAGAGACAACAAAAAATAGTATGAAACACTTACTATAACAAACACAGACGACAATGCGACAGTTTCTAGCTGTTGTGTTGGTGCGAGAACACTCTATCATGCGAAGATGAACGAAGAAAAGGGGTATGACATGAAATCCCAATCTATCTGGGTAACAATCTGAATGGATAATTTTTTATCTGAATGGGTAATTTGGGGTTTTGTCTGGGTAACAATTTGAATGGGTAATTTAGGGTTAAAACCCCCTTTTAAGTTTCTTCAATTTGCTTAGGTTTAATTAATTAATTTAATTAATTCTTATGTGTATAATTTTATATAGTTGTAAGTAGACATGTTTAGGGTTTTTGTCTTATATGGCTAACTACATCAGCAACGTTAATGGAGATACTAACGTCAGGCTAAATTTAAATTTTTTTTTGAAAATTTGAGTATTTAATTGTCACTTTTTAAAGTTCAGACTATAATTACAAAATTGAGTAAATTTTGAGATTTTTTTATAATTAACCTTTATTTTAAATGTATAAAGTTAGAATAACATCTTTTCAAAAAGATGATTCAAATCATCATACTTTTCAGATTGACTACTAAACTTAAATTTAATTCAAAATTCAATTAATTGAACCATTTCTCTTCATTAGCCGGATTGTGCATAATTTCCATTCCTAAATCCAATGTCCAGGTCCTAATTGGGAATGAGATTTCAAAAAAAAAAAAAAAAATCAGTCATGCATGCATGCTTGGTTTTAAGCGAACACATTTGATTAGTTTTATTTAGAAAATCCCTAGTCGATGGTTAATTTTGTGAAGTTGTGTATATATAGAGAGAGACTTAATTAGTTTGTTGCACAGTTAATGGCACTAATAATGTGGTTGATTATTGTGAAATGTTAAAAAATATTCATCTTTGCCGAAATTTCGAATATTTTTAACTGGTTGATCTCTTCGTTTTTTGATGCAGAGACCAAAACACAATTAAAGATAGTTCCTATGTACACCTAGTTGTACTCAATAGCAAATTGAACTCCCTATTAAACGTTAGAACTAAAACACAGAATAGAGTTAATATTTTCTTTTCTTTTTTCCTACTCCACCCTTCTCACGTTTTCAATTAATATTTAATTACAAGTAACTGAACTCAGGTTTACAATGTAGAAATAGGAACAGATCCTTCTAACGATTTGAAAGGAGCTTATCTTGGAAAAGAAAGAGGTACAAGCGAGACCATATGTATACTGAAGTACACGAAACAAATTGATAAATGGCCCAAAATCATTGGAGAAGTACATGTATCCTGAGTATATCTATTGGAGATTATACGAGTTTTATACAGTTTACGGTTTTATAATTTTTGTACATGAATAATTCGATAAAACAAAATATTGTTGAAATTCCTATAAAAGCAAACTTTTCAAGTCATAACATCATTAATGGTTATTATTAAGTTCGAAAATGTTTAACTAACAATATAGTTTTTGTGGTCATCAAACACTCTAAATTTACATTTTAAGAGAGTAATATAAACGTTAAATAGTTTGCAATAATATCCTATTGATGCAAAATGTGAATATTTTTCGCTAATATCTTCCAAATTTGTAGATCTCCCACTAGTGTTAGTTGATTACGCAGAAATATTCATTTTGGCCGTCCATTTTGTTTTTGAAGGAAAAATGGTATTCCTAAGCTATCTTCTTCTTTCATTGGAAGAAATTAACGCTAATTGATTTCTCTTTTTTTCAATTAATTAAATTCGTATGTGTGTTTCATCTAGTTAAAGAAAGCTCATTAAGAATGATTCAACACAGAAGCATAATAAAACAATAAAAGACAAATTAAGTCTAATTAGCATGAAGGAACGTGTTGGCTACAAAATGCATCACCATCGATCAGCATGCATACTACAGCTATTGCCTAGTTAATGTGCGTTCATATATATATCAAAGGTAATCAAAGGAATCCAACAGTGAGGTTCAAAATGGAGAATAACTATGCTTAGGTATATCACCTTCGAGCTTGCAGATACAGATCATGTCCACACCAACGAAACTTGACTACGTATTTACAAACATTCCCGTTCCTTAAGGAATTTGTGTAATTGTATATAAGGGGGACAACAGGCATAGCCCAGATGTAGTTGTCCTTGAGAGGGAGATAACAGCTAATTACTTAAGGAGCTCCCTTCAATCCAATCCTGAGGGCTAAGAACGGCAAGAGCTGTGCCATCCCATGAATTTAGGCCATACTTAGCACTTGACAAGTGAGTGTGATAGAAGACAAATCAAATGAGAAACATGTTAAGTTTGGCCTAGTGCATGGTGTGGTAGCAACTCTTCCGCAAGCTTTGTCCACCCATTGGACTGAAGGGAGCTCCTTATCTCTCTTTCTCTCTCTCTCTATATATATAATATATAATATAATATTTCGGGACAGTAAAGTAATAACAGTTTAATTTGCTAGAGATGGTCGACGTAGAATTTGATTTATATACTTTCTTGCTTGTGCTTTGGCTAGCTCCTCTATACATTAAGTCATGGTTCTGCAACTATTGAATATGCTTTCGTAGGGTTATGAAATTACCTCGAAAGGTTGAAGCTTTGGAATATAATAACTTTCTCGTTCTTTCAGGTTTAGTCCTCTCCCAGCGCGAGAAATGGCTCTTATGACAGAAGCTTGCTAGGACATGGAAAAGAAATAGAACAGCAGTTCCTGAGATCGGGAACACCATATTTGCGTATGAGTTCAACTAATTGCATATCATCTTAATTAAATGAGCCATCAATTTTCAACTTAATTCACCAAAGGGGTAGATTAATCTTTTCATTATATAATCGTTATGTGTTTTGAATATTCTAATAGTTTATTTCTTCCAATTAAAGGAGTTGATTAATTTCCTTTTTCATACATATTTGTAGTAGAAGAAATATAGAATATTTGAATTATCTAGGTGGTAGTAATAGCAATCTATTTTTATAATTTGCAATTGATATAAGAATAATTATGGTAATAATGATTTGTAATTGACTACAATAATAATAATTTTTTTTAAAAAAATCCATTATATTATAGTTTTATTGCTGCTGTGATATGTGGACTTGAATCCATTGTATACCAAGTAATTACTGATATTGAAGATCCTTATCTCATGTTCATCAATTGAATTAAATATGAATCAATCAACGCATAATTTTTAATACAAAATTAAAAATAATAGAATAAACTATAAAGTTAAATTATTATTATATTTATGGCAAGTATATGTAAGACTGATAAATCCCAACTTAAAAATAATAATTAACGTCTCAGCATGAGAGCACAAGTTTAGTTAATTGTGAATAATATAATAACTATTTAGTCTAAAATTAATAACTCGTGATTCGTATAATAGTTTCTGTTGGTATACATTAAAGTTGCATAAACGTTAAAATTATTAAAATAATTTTTACAGATGAAAATTTTCGAATACAATACCCTATGACTAATATTCTAAGAAAAATAATTTACGTGTAAAAATAATTTGACGTTAACAACCTAACGAAAATAATTACTCTTATTATGAGAAATAAAAATCTAATATTTAAATTTTAATACGTAAAAAAAATTGAACATTCAAAATAGATTTTAAAGAAGATATAAACAAAAAACAATTAAAATAAACAAAAATAAAGTATATAAAAAATAAATTATCATCACCATTCAAAATTATATTCCTTTCATATTTGCAAGATTACTTCATAACACTCCAATATTAAAAAATAGTGTATATTATTTGAAGAATTTGTTTTTACTATTTTGTTTGTTTACTAAGTCAAATAATTTTCTAGTTTTATGGGAGACTTGGCTAATTTAAGGAAAATTTAGTAATGAAGCCATGTAAGATTTGTTTTAAGTAGTAATAGATTTTTAGGAAGTACTAGTTAGTAGAATTATGCTTATAAATATGTTCCGTTTCCAATGTATTTTTCAATTCTAAGTATCATGTTTTTCTCCAATATCCATTTAACTACATACTTTACCACTAATTTGCTCTTCTTCTTTTTTGGATTTAAGGTATCAAAGCCATGTTAAAGCACTTATAGAGTTTTGTTCTTCTTGTCTAGCAAGTTTGTCGTATTGAAGGAGATTGAAAGTTATAGAAAAAATATGGAGTTAGCAAATAGGAGTAACAGTTCAAACACTCGATATGGTATTAAGAAGCTTTTAAGAACAAACTATAAGTATTGAAGAATGTGTGTGGAAACTTCTCTTCAAGGTCAAGACCTATAGGAACTAGTTGCTGGTGTTGATGTAGAAATTCTTGTAAACACTACAATATGCTAAACCACGAAGAAAATGGAAGATCAAGTGTTGTAAAGATCTCTTTGCTTTAAGGACTTCATTTGGCAAGGAATTTATTGACTATGTTTGTGATGTCAATTCACCAAAAGAAGTATGAGAGACACTTGAGAGGCTGTTTTTAAAAAAGAATACAACAAGTTTACAATTGTTGGAGAATGAACCGGCAATGCTCACATAACGAAATATGTCTATTTTTCATATTTCATGCACGATAAGAGTATTTATGCAGAAATTTCAAAATTAGATATGAATGAGAAGATCAGTGAAGTAAGATTGAGACGATTTCTTATTCAAGGATTAAGAAAAGTGCACATTTCATTCACCACTTCTATTTAAGAATGGGCTAATCAACCTTCAGTTAAAGAAATAGAAAATTATCTTTCCAATCAGGAGGTTTTGGCAAAACAAATGAAAAAAAAGTTCTAATTTTGTTTTTCTCAAAAGGTGAGCATAACAAGAAGAATACATCAGTAGGGAAAGAATAACATGAAAAAGGTCAAGCATTGGAAAGGCTCTTGATGAAAACTTACAAAACAACAATCCCATTAAGTACTATAAAAGTGGTAAAATTGTGCATATTAAGGAAAACTATAGAGTGAAACTTTCGAAAACAAACATTGCAAATGAAAAAGGAGGTGATGATTAGCTAAAATAAGAGCAGTGCTTCATTATAGAAGTTGTTGCAAGAAAGAATAGGTTGTGCTAAATCATCATCAAATCAAGCTCATGTCAACTATGTTGGCTACAAAGAGGAATGGACCATTGATTCTGATTGCTTACTGTGGGAAATGGCTCGGACTCTGTCAACTATGGTGGTTGTCAAAGGATGGCTATGGTAGCTGTCAAAGATGGAGGTTGTCAAAGGTGGTGGCTTGGTGGGTTGGTGAAGCCGTAAAGATTGAACCCACCAATGTTGAACCAAGACCATTTTCCCTTCACCTATAAATAGCAGTGTCTATGTGTGGAATATGTGTGGAACATCTGTGTGAGTTGAGTGAGCTGTGGAACATCTGAGAGTGAGACATTGTAGAGAGAAATACGTGAGGCAAATATCTGTGAGAGGTGTTATTTTTCTGTTCATTAATAACATCGTTCCTCCCGTGGAAGTAGGCGTAAGTTGGCCGAACCACGTTAAAGTTGATGTGTGTTTTCTTGTTAGTATTGTTTTTAAGATCCTACACTTACATCATGTGATTAGCACCAATTCATTATTTTCGAAGATGTAATAATATGATATAAATTGAGTCATTGTTAAAATTGACAACTCGATTTACCCTATAGTGAATGAAGTTATTGTGAAGATTGGCGTTGATAATACAAATGTGAAGCTAAATGATAATTACCATGTTCTAGGTTTGGAAAGGAATTTAGTTTCAGTTTCTTAAATTAGCAGTCTTGGAAAATATGTTTTGTTTGGACCAAATAATGTGAAGGTTCTTTAATAATACGAGGAATGTTGTAGTTGATGTTGTTCTTGATGGGGAAGAAATGCTATTTATTTGTCATGTCAGTAGTGAAGAAAACAAATCAGACTGACAATGCAACAATTTGACATGCTTGACTTGGACATTTAAATTATCAAATGCTCCAACAAATTTCTTCTAGGAAATTGTTAAACGGGTTACCAACCCTAAAGAATTTTGCAATAACTTATACAAAAGATCCCAAATTTTATAAAAAAACCAAGCATATAGATACCAAGCACAATTATGTGAAAGATATAGTCGCACAAGAAGAAGTGAATATAAAGTATATATCTTCACGAGATATGGTGGTAAACCCAATGACAACCAATTTTGTAAGATATATTTATTGAATATGTGAAGTCACTAGACTTATGTTGATATTAAAATGTAATAAGAAATATTTCTCATTGTATGTTCATTTGTTATAATGTCATATTTAAATGAGAATGTCTGATGAAGATAATACAATGTATAATACTTGACTTTCTTACACAGGCAATCTCCTCTGGTGATTTGTGATAACTAAAGAGGAGGTAAGTTTAAAGTTTATTCTTTAAGTGATAATTAAGAGTGAAAAACTTAAACCGTAAATGTTGCCTTAAATTACAAGGAAATTGGTACAAAGTAATTAGATGATCACTATATCTATCTTAAGTTGCCATATGCGAGTTCTGAAATTTTCTTTTAGAGTAGAAAAGTGAACTTAAGTTAAACATTTAGTATATTTGAACTAACTTTTATATGGTATTTTGTGAATGAAAGTCATTCATATAAAGCTAATATAAGTCAATACTGTAACACATGACTCAAACCATGTGTGCAAATACAACCATAAAAGGATTAATATACTAATATAAGTCAATATTGTAACACATGACTCATACTATGTGTGCAAATACAACCATAAAGGAATTAATATAAGTTATAAGATATCATCTTACATTGGGTGAGAGGCTTGATGTTAAGTTGCCTTATTAAGTACCTTAAGACCCATGTCTAATTCTTGATAATTAAATTTAAAGTTTGCTACTTTAGAATATTACCAGCAGTTCATACACGATGCAGTCTTACAAAATAATTTTAGGAAAACAATTTAAACTAAATTTAAAAGAATTCAAAACAATGGAAAGTCATTGTGCTTAAAGACTCGTATAAAATGTATTCAAGGGTGGCCACTGTCTCTTAGTAAGATAATTAAATACAATCGTGATATGATGAAATAAATGAGATCACAAAGGTATTAATGGGAGATATAACTTAGGGTATATCATATAATATCTACTCAAGGACACATTGGTTCCACGATCGATTCATTAATTGAGATGTCATATACTCTTAACAAATATATGACAATGAGCTTTTGTCATATGCTGGACACACGGGTTATTGAGTGAGTATGAGAATTACATAATTTTAATCAATTAAACTCATTTATATGTGGGTGAGAGATGATAGTTCCTAAATTACACCCTTGAATAGTTTGAATACTATCTAACAGAGTATGTGTAACTGCTAAAAAAGTAGTTGCATTTTCAAATTTCCAATAGAAAAGCGAAGGTTTGAAATTTTGAGATAAGTTTTTTTCTTTAGATTTTTGCATTAGATACGAGTATGCACAACATGAATCCTTTTAACCGATAAAATTAATATAATATCCAAATAGGTGATATTATATGTGATTATGCATATTATGTAAATTTATCCTCTAATTTATGTGAGTATCCAACAATATCGACGTGCCATTACCAACCAAAATAAGATTTTATAACTTTGAAGCATGTATAATCAATAAGATTGAAAGAATACCTCTTAAAGGTGATAAAAATTGATTGCAAGTCATTATTGCTCAATAAAATGTTGCAATATGAGAATCAATACAATGGAAAGAAAACTGACATGCCTTGAATCATATTAACCAATCTCTTCTACATACCACCACCAACACTCAACTTGATAATAAACAAAAATACATCATGAATGTATTAATTATATTAAAATACATTTTGTAGCTATAAGTCTACGAGTAGACTTGGACAATGTTGGTAAATGGATTCAAATGTTATAATACGATTAACAATATAATGTTTATTTCAAAAATAGTTTAAATGTCACATACATATAATTAAGATAGTAATTGTTATAAATTATGTTTCTGCACTAATTAATTCAGTAGAACGTGCATTCATCAAGGAGTTCTCAAAGGGATGGTGAAGGAAAAGCAATTAACTCGTGACAGACAACAGATGCTTCGAGCCATTTTAAAGAGGGTCGAGAGTATCAAAGTGAATTATGGACGAAAAAAAGACATATATAGCCTAAGTGGTAGAATCCATGTTACCAGATGGAATATCATGATATGAACTTTGCTTTTAAAATAAAAATACTACGTTTACTTTTTAGAGTTCAAAGTTTTGTTAAAGTATAATTAAAATGATTTTGATAATATCAAAATTTAAGTTAATTTTTGTATAAACTTTAAAATTGAACACACTCTTTTTACATTAATCAAAACCATACAAAGTGTACTAAAAAAGTAATGCTCCCAAGTATGAATTTAATTTAATAACCTAAAACTTATAAATCAAGACATGAATTTTAATAGTATAGTGATTGTTTTTGACGAACTAAGAAAACAAAGAAGAATTGGCTTGTGCTTTAGTTTCACGTGTCTTCAGACCCAAGATTGATGAAGTAACCAAGAAGAATTGGCTTTTAGAATTAATTTCACGTCTTCACTTATCTTATGTTTGGTCGAAGCAATCTATATATCTTGAAAGAATTTCCTGCACTACTCCATATCTGTAGCCGCGAAACAGCTGTGTCGTCACTTTCTTTTAAATCTAACTAATTCCTTTTGGAGTCTGTGAGTTGCATTCACGAAATTGGTTGTGGTCAACTGAGTTTAACACGAAGATGAATTACTCCAACGTAGATGTCGTACGAAACTAATGCTAATTTGCTGAAAGGACCTCGTTTAATGCTTTCGATGCCTGCCTCCTCAAGCCAGGTCCTGCATGTAGACATAGAGATTAAGTAGTATAAATACATATATAGTCTGCCCAGCACGTTCAAGCTGATCTCTAGCTTTTGGTATCCATCTATGTCTAACAAAGCACCTAGACAAGCTGATCTTCTCATGTAAGCTTTTGGTATCCATCTATGTCTAACAAAGCACCTAGACAAGCTGATCTTCTCATGTACTCTTAAGTGGTCCAAGAAGGAAACTAAATGCCCTCTAATTTATAATAACAATGGGATGTTTCACCATTAACGAATATTGTACATGATACAAGTAATATATAGTTATATACCCCTTAACTCTAGGAATGAACTTTCCTTTAGTTTTGGTTGTTCCTTTTTTGTAGTTTATTTGGCACATCAAAGCCTGGCATGTTAAAAGAGAATATAAGTGGATACATTCATAACATTCCCTCGTCCAATCCTCACAAAGCGAAAAAATTAGGTTTATTGTCATTGTCAGAATCAAAGTATAACGATAAGTACAAAAAATTGTTTTTATTGTTTTTGATATAGCATTTAAAGAGATATATACAAAAAATTTCTTCAAATTGTCCAACTTCGATTTTTTTTTACTTTCAATTGGATGGGTTTTAAACTGGTATTTCACAGCCTAATTCAATTTGAAAATGGTCTTATATTTATCTTTAAAAATGATGTTGTTTATTAAATTAATAAAATAACTTTATTTTATTAATTAATAAATACAAAAATTTAAATTAAAACCTAGGCCTATCTGTTGCCATTCCCTGTTAGCCCCTGACTCCCATTCGTTAGTAAACTAATATTGTACATTTGTCATTATTAAGTCCTCCTGTCGCTTGCTATTATTGCCACTGTTGTGGAAATTAACCCGAATTCCACAACAATTGGTATCAGAACTCTTGGTTTATTTTAATATGTTCTGTGGTTGCAGCTTAGGCTGATCTTTCACATTAGACAAAAATTTTCCTTAGACTAATTGGCATTCTGCATCGACAACTATTAAATAGAATTTGTAGCAGAAATGATAGATAGCACAAAAGTATCCACATCAACGTCAACAGCTTCGTCATCTTCAATTTTAGGAAGAACTGTTATGACAAATGCTAGATTTGCAGTGGAAATTTTTATGGCACCGGTCATTTTGGCATATGGCAAAGTGAGGTTCTAGATGCTCTCTTTCAGCAAGGTCTAGACATTGTCGTTTAAGAAGAGAAACCAAATGGTGTTGAGGAGAAAGAATGGAAGACGATCAATAGATTGACATGTGGTACCATTCGATCGTGTCTTTCTAGAGAGCAGAAGTATTCATTTTGAAAGAAACTTCTACAAGTAAATTGTGGAAGGTACTAGAGGAGAAATTTTTGAAAAAAAGCAGTCAGAACAAGCTCTATATGAAAAGGAGATTGTTTTGCTTCAACTACGTTCCAGGTACCACTATGAATGATCATATTACCATCTTTAATCAGTTGGTGACTGATTTGATGAACATGGGCAAGACTTTCAAAATGAAGATTTGGCTCTGATGTTGGTGGGATCTCTTCCTGATAAGTTTGAGTATCTTGAAACTACTCTACTTCATGGGAAGGTTGTTGTGTCTCTCAGTGAAGTAACTGCTGCCTTGTATAGTTATGAATTGAGAAAGAAATAAAAGTAAGAAAACACAAGTGTAGAAGCAGAAGCTCTAATTGTTAGAGGTCGTTTATATAGTCAGAACAAAAGAAGAAGAGGGAGATCTAAGTCCAAGTCCAGACCGAGCAAAGATGAATGTGTCTTTTGTCGAGAAAAAAGCCACTGGAAGAAAGATTGTCCCAAACTAAAGAATAAAGGCAAACCTGAAAAAGGAAAATATGTCTCAGATTCAAATGTAGCTGAGTGTGATGATGCAGACTCAGACCTCTCAATTGCTGCTACACCATCAACCAACTATTCTAGTTTATGGTTGCTAGATTCAACATATAGCCATCATATGTCCCCCATTTGAGAATGGTTATTAGATTTTAAAGAACTCAAAGGTGGAGTTGTCTACACTGCAAATAATGTCCTTCTTGCCACATATGGGATTGGTTCAATTCGTTTGAGGAATCAGGATGGATCAATCATAACCTTAACAAGTGTTCGTTATGTGCCGGATTTAATAAAGAGTCTCATTTCTGTGGGAACCTTAGAGTCAAAGGGTTTTGAAGTGAAGATGAAAGATGGAAAAATGATGATTATCTCTGGTGCACTTGTGGTACTAAAGGAAATTCAAAAAAGTAATAATGTGTATTACTTTCTGGGAAGTACAATTGTTGGGACAGCAACAACAACAACTTCTATTGATAATCGAGAATTGGAAGCAACCGGGTTATGACATATGCGCTTGGGGCATACTGGAGAGAAATCCTTGAAATTACTGATAGATCAAGGATTATTGAAAGGAACACGGACTTGCAAATAAGATTTTTGTGAGCATTGCATCAAGGGGAAAAAGACAAGGGTGAAATTTGGTACAACTATCCATGATGTTGAGGGTATTTTGGATTATATTCATTCAGATGTGTGGGGGCCTTCCAAGAAAATTTCATTGGGAGGAAAACACTATTATGTTACTTTTGTTGATGATTTTTTTCGAAGAGTTTGGGTATACACAATGAAGACAAAGGATGAGGTGTTGAGAATCTTCCTTAAATGGAAAAAGATGGTGGAGACTCAAACAGACAAAAAAGTCAAACGTCTCCGTACAGACAATGGTGGAGAGTACAAAAATGATCTAATTTTGAAAGTCTGTGAAGATGAAGGTATTGTTAGACACTTCACCATGAGAGATACACCACAACAAAATGGGGTGGCAGAGCGTATAAACCGAACATTGCTGGAGAAGGTTTGGTGTATGTTGGGCAAAGAATTTTGGGTTGAGGCTATAGTATATGCTTGTCACCTTGTCAACCGTTTACCATCGACTTCTATTGGTGGTAAAACGTCATTAAAGAAATGGTTTGG
>JANIMX020000148.1:2113832-2124160 GCA_024582655.2 Erythroxylum kunthianum | reverse complement strand
CTACATTTAGGCTGAATACATAATATATGTAATTAGACTTCCATATAAAAGTGATCAAAGTACAGGCTATCAACTCTCATGACACTACCACTTTTGGGTGAATAAATCATTTGAATAACAACTTTCCTCCATCTAATGTCTTTATGTACATCTCAAATTCCAAACTCCTATATCAGGTCAACACCTTTAGGCACAATAGCCAAATATAAAAACAGAGACATCCCCAAACATGCAAGCAGAACAATCCAAAGTACTGACTTAAAAGGCCGCTTTGGTGACTGCAATTTTATCAGTACCCGGGAAGGTCCACTAACACAAGGAATACATCCTTATGTTATCATTACATTTTATATGGACATATTGTATGTGAAACTCAACAATAAATGTAAAACCGAATGCACATTCAAAGAATCACATACCAATGCTGATGATAAAGGCTTTCTGACTGATGATCGCGCAACCCCGAACACCAAACATGAGACCCGAGACATGAAAACTTGAAGAGTCTCACTGATGTGATGTCCGAAGCGTAAAAATTTATCCGAATTCAAATTCAGAATGTCTTAATTCATTTTCTGAGTTAAACTTGACTTTATTATTAATTTAATAAATCCAAAAAAATTGGAAAAACTCACTTTAAATTTTGCCCCGACCCGAAAACTGATCCAAAAAGGCTCAAGTACCCTTATGGAAATTCTGATTTTTTCACTGTAGCACTGACGTCACAAGTTACGTCACATCACAGGCCCTTATGGGAATTCCTATATCGGGCTTTCTTATCACAGGCCCGATAGGGATCCAGTCTACACTAATCGGAATTTATTTTCACCCGAATTTTGATCCATTAATTTTGATCATTTATTGTGTCACTTTATTATTCTTATCTGGATCAAATTAAGTCACTTAATTGAAAAGTTATTAAAAAATTAAAAATACAATTAATGAGTGTGCAAACTTAATGGAAAATCCTACACCCTTCTGCAGCGAGGCCTGGAAAGATACGGGTGCATTGAAGCAACCCATAAATCTTGCCGATTTTTTTTACTTTTATGTCTCCAACTGCGTACAAGTTGGGACTTCTGTAAGCTTTTCTGACTAGTTGGTGAAACAGCTTGTTTTTCTTGAATATAAACCTTATGACATGAGTTGTTACAGTTTCTGGGTTGCACTGATAGGTGTAGTTTAAGTCCATATATATGTCCCAAGAGGTCAGAAAATCTGTATTTCAACATGCAAATATCATACCAGATAAGATTTCTTCCACATTACTGCTATTTATAAAGTTGAAGAAATGCATCTTAACCTCCTAAAAATAGTGTTAAAAATTCATAAGTGAAGTAATTTTCTATTAAAAAATAAATATAAGAATATAATGAATTATATATAAAAATAAGATTATAATCTATTAAATTAAAATATAATGTTTTAATTGTATATGAATTCATTTCAACTTATTGAAATTTTGCAAAGGAAACTTAATTATCCTGAATGACAGATGTAACGCTTTCTGTTCTAGATAGAGTTAGGTAAGATAGCACGTTATAGTCATTATTACCACTTTCACTTTCAGTTGTAAAAGAAAAATCTCAATGTTTGCTTGGAAAAATCACACGTTGAGTCATCAGAAGTTATAATTTTCTTTCTTCCGCTAAACTGCAAGACTTAATTTTTTGAAAATAGATGTAATTGGTATTAGCTATTTTTATTATTCCAATAAAAACGAAAATGATGAATTCGCTGCTGTGATTTTGTTATGCTATTCATGGTTGTTATTATCGTACAATTTATATTATTCACGGTTATTAGTATTAAACGATATGTATCATAGCAAATCAGTTTGGAAGTATATTGAAAATTATATAAGTATCAATCGATATATTAAAATGTATTGATCGATATATCCAATATACAATAATTACGTTATACAAAAGAAATAATACTTTTTTTAAGAATAAAATTATTAAATAATTAACTAATTTTAATTAAATCATACTTAGACAATCAAAAGTCAAGAATTTATTTTGAGATTTTTATTATTTAAATTGTTGTTTCATTTGTAACATTTGTTTTTTTTATTTATATTACTCTAAGATTAATTATACTTTTTTAGACTATTAAAAACATAAATATTTTCATATATTTTTACGACGATTTACGATATATATTTTGACAAATCGATACGTTTCTAATACACGATTTGACAATCATGATGCTATTATTAGCCTTGATCCCATATTATTATTTCTTTTTAAATTCTATTATTTTGAAAAATGTTTTAAATCTTGAATGATAATTATAATTACATTATAGTTTTAGAGCATATATGTTTTAACGTTTAGAAGAAGCTGATAGCCTCAAACAACTGCTGATTCAACTGACAGTTATTTAGTAAAGGACATTAAACAGCTACTGATAGTTGTTCAAAGGTAATTTTTTATAATAAACTATCAACTCAAATAATTTAATTTGTTATTATAATTGTATTTACATTCACATGGCAAGCTTGAATTATCAAAAACCATAAAAATTTACTAAATCATATTTAATAATTAAAAATTAATTTAATTAATATTTGACTATAATTTTTGTATTATTCTGATTAAAAATTTAAGAATTTGTTAATAAGTTTGACAAAATAGTTAAGAGTCTAACTCAGTTTGAAAATCTTCTGCCGCATGTCTTTTTTTCTTCTCTAGTGACAGCTGTTAGCCTTGTTTGAAAGTAAACAAACGCCACATCACCACATATCTTGTCTTTTTCTCTATTTCACAGCCTCCACCCTTGTTTTTAGTGGAGAAAAGAGCGATTGCCACGTTCTTCTCAAAGTGTTTTCGGTTTCTTTGTCTATCAATGACCTCATTTTTTCAAAATAGACTCTCAACTTGTTTGGGTTTTTTGATGCCTGTACTTATAGCTTTTAGGTAACAAATGTGTAGGTATGAATTACTTCTTTCTAATAAAATAAGCAGACATTTTAAGCGGTCCTTTAGGTGATATTAATAAATAAACTCTCTAATCTTCATAGGATAAGGTGTAGACTGTGCGGATGAAGAGATATAAATAATATAAATTAAACTTAATTAAATTTAAATTAAACTGTCATATATATTTATTAATATATTTTTTATTTTTTAAACTGAAACTGTGTTTATTTATTTTTTTAAACGTGTTTATTATTATTTAAAAAACGTATTTTTAATTTTAAAAATTACTACTTTTTTATTTAAAAAAGAAAATTTAGAAAATAACATATACTTATTTTTTAATTTTTTTAAATTTAAAAATTAAAAAAATACTTTTTAATACTTTTTTTTAAAAAAAAAAGAGTTCAATACGATCGTAAACTTTTATAAGCACTGCACTATATTTATTAGACGTATGAAAGGTACTTGAATTTGCACGCCCACTCGCTATCATGATAAAACTCTAGGATGGCCAAAACCAATCCCAAAGCAACATGTTCTCTTAGGTACTTTCTTTAGTTTACCAAACATTGCCATAAACTTTGGAGAAAATCGACAAAATTCCCACGGCCCGCGTTACATTACAGGTGTTCCATCTTCAATTTCTGTCACTAGATTTGGTCATATTCCTATTATTTTATGTTTCCTTATCTTTCATATGCTATTGCCGGTCTTGTTCGACCTCACAAAAAACGTTAAAACCAGGACTCAGTCTCCAATGGCTACTCAACAAATTACTGCCACTCAACACCATATTTTACGTTATCACCAACATCCGTTTCTTTACTCCTAAGTAATAGGACCCACGTAGCAACCGCCATTGTTTCGTGAATCAGCTCATTCGCCAGCTGAATTTTTTCTCGGGAAAATTCACTGCCAAACATTTTCTCTTTTTCTTCTTCAAATTCTCCCTGACCATTTATTCTCTTTGCTGCAGCAAAATATTCTTAGTTTCCTCTTCTGTACAACTCAATGGAGTTTGGAAAGTATATGTATATCGCCAACACTTTCTCTTAGTTTCTGAAATTTAGCAATAAAAGATAAATTTTATAATTTGATGTGTCCCTTAGAAATTGTTCTAACTTGGTGTTTTTAGTTTTCTGCTCGTCTTCTTCAAAGTTGCCAAGATAAGGATAAACAACCAAGAGCATAAATATACGAGGAAGCATAAACCAAATACAATTAGGTCAGTACATAATGGTCATCAGTCATCACTGCTATAATGTTTTCCCATGAAGTATAGCAATACATTTATTACACTTATGAAAGCTACTTTGTTTTGTACGCGCCACTCACTATCATATGAGAACTCCTAAAATGGCCACAACCAATCAGAAAGCTACAAGTTTTTAGATAATTCTAAAACATTGCCATAAACTTTGGACGAAATAGACAAAACTCGCATGGCCCACATTGCAGGACAAGTGTTCCACTATTATTTTTATGTTATTGGATTTGCTGATATTTATATTATTTTATGTTTCATTATCATTCATACGCTCTTGTCGATCGTTTTAGTCCTCACAATAAACCACGAATCCAATTGTCACTACTAACATATTGCTACCACTCAATACCACTATTTTACCACCTCATCAATATCCATTTCCTTATTCCAAAGTATTTGGACCCGCATAAGTACCACCATTTTCTTGTAAATCAGCTCACCGCCTCCCAAATTTTTCTCGGGAAAATTCGCCGGGGAACATCTTATTTTTCCTTGAAATTCTCGTGACCGTTTCGTCCCTTCTCTAAAGCAAAAGTTTGTTTCCTCTTCTGTACTGCACTAAATGGTTCTTGGAAAGTAAATATTTACGATATACACTAGCTCTTAGTTTCTAATGTTCTTGAGATATACTAATGGAGGTAGAAACTGTGCGAGACTACCAACCTGAAAGTAGTTCTGATGAAACCAGACGGATCCTGTTCGGGAAGTACGAGATGGGTAGGCTTTTAGGACAGGGAACATTCGCTAAAGTCTACAAAGGTAAGAACATGGCAACCCAAGAACATGTAGCCATCAAAGTGATCCACAAGGACCAGGTGAAGAAGCAAGGTTTGATGGATCAAATAAAGCGAGAGATATCAGTTATGCACTTGGTCAAACACCCAAATATCGTGGAGCTGAAAGAAGTTCTGGCCACCAAGTCCAAGGTTTTCTTTGTAATGGAGTACGTCAGAGGTGGAGAGTTGTTTGCCAAGGTTCAGAAAGGAAAGTTGAAGGAAGATGTGGCTAGGAAATATTTTCAACGGCTGATCAGTGCTGTTGATTATTGTCACAGCCGTGGAGTTTCTCACCGTGACCTGAAGCCTGAGAACTTGCTGTTGGATGATAAGGAGGACTTGAAAGTATCTGATTTTGGATTTTCCGCTTTGCCGGAGCAGCACTGGAACGACGGACTTTTGCACACTCAGTGCGGGACTCCGGCGTATGTTGCTCCAGAGATTTTGAGGAAAAAGGGGTATGATGGTGCCAAAGCTGATATTTGGTCTTGCGGTGTTATTCTCTTCGTTCTGTTAGCTGGATACTTGCCATTTAAGAATGCGAATTTGATGAAGATGTATGTAAAGATTTTGAAGGCAGAATATGAATTTCCTCCCTGGTTCTCTAAGGGTGCCAAGGAATTGATCTCCAAGCTTCTTGTTGTTGATCCACGGAAAAGAATTACGATACCCGAGATAAAACAAACTTCGTGGTTTCAACGTCGAGTTCCAGAACCGATAGTCCTTAGTAGCGATTTAGAAGACAGTGATGAAAGTAGATCGAAACATAAAGAAGAAGGTTTACTGCTAGGCAGCAAACATTCACCACCTTTTCTTAATGCCTTTGAACTTATATCCTCAATGTCATCAGTATTCGACTTGTCAAGTTTGTTTGAGAAGAGGAAAAAATGCTCTACTTTCACTTCCAAATGTCCAGTTCCAAAAGTGATGGGAAGATTGGAATCCGCAGCAAAAGAGTCGAACTTCAGAGTGGCCAGTGACAACGAATTTGAGGTGAAGATGCAGGGGAAAACAGAGGGAAGAAAAGGAAAATTGCTGATGACGGCTAAGGTGTTTGAAGTGGCTCCGGAGGTTTCGATGGTTGAGTTCTCCAAGTCATCAGGGGACACGCTTGAGTACACCAAGTTCTGCGAAGACCATTTAAGGCCTTCCCTCAAAGACATAGTCTGGACTTGGCAAGAGTAGCTTGTTGGTTAAGGTTGTATCATGTTTGAATTTTAGCCAGTTCCAAGATTGCTGTAAATACTAAAAATTTTATGTTGCAAGTGAAGTGATCGATTTTTCTGGACAAAAATAGCATTGTCTCATATCACTATAGTCTATATCAGGTAGTTAGACCGTATTGAATCATGAGGACTGTAAAACTGATACTTCAATGGGGATGGGGTTCCTCATCCATTTTGTATGGTAGTTATAGTTTCACGAGACACTCGTGAAATCTTCTCTGCATAACACTTGTTTTGATTCTTCAGACCTCAAGTAAGCTTGGAACTACTAGGAGCCACTTGTAACATAAGGGATGAACATTTTCTTCAACATTTTTCACCTAGCAACTATCAGGCCATGGGGCTGCTACTATATTTGCAGAGAAAATGTTTGAGCTCTGCAATTAAAACTCTAATTAACTAGGATTTACAAAAATTTCCACGTTCATAAGGGTCTTATTGCTGTGTAAGTATATATAATCTCGGACAGATTAAATCCAAAAGTAAGAGATGGCTTCTCCAACAAAGCGTTAATCATTTATGAAAGGGTTGGAATCATATTTAATCATGCAACTTCCAGTGGAGACAAATCCACCAGCTTTGGTACGACAGGTGTTTGTCAGGATTCGTCTTGCCTTTTTCAAACATTTCTTGCAATCTACATTAGAAAGATCTCTACTGCACTGAACAAACCCGTAAATCGGGTCTGCATGTCCCACCTGCATATTTCCTGCACCGAAGAATTTCTCATTTTTGGAAGCTTCTTTGATCAGCCACCGAAAGAGTTTTCTTTTCTCCCGCACTAATGCTATAGGATACGGCACTTTATTTGTACTGCAGCCTTGAAATTGGTTTTCTAGGTCAATCTGTGAGAAGAACTTGCTCTCTGAGTACTTCAACATGCAAGTAGCGTACCATATTATGCCTCCTCTGTTAAGTGAACACCGCTTTCTGATCTCTTTTCCTGCACCATCAACACAAGTTCTGCAATCATCAGTGTTCATATCAGCTCTACAAAGAGCAATCCCGTGCACCGTGTTGGTTCCTTCGCCGATTGAATCTCGACCATAACCAGAGTCCGGAGTCCAATGTGACAAGGAGCTAATAAGCTTGTTGAGGTTTGCCTCAAAAGGGCTTTTGGCTTTGAAGTCGGGTTTAAAACAGCTGCTGCTGATCACTTCAAACCCAACAACAAGATGAAGAAGAGGAGTGAATGAGAGTAGAAACACAGCGTTGTAACATATTTTGAGAAAGAATTTTTTTGACATTGTTTAAGCTCAGGACTGCAGGTTTTACACATCTCTATATATGTATAGTATAATATATAGCCCACGCAAAGATTAATGCAGTAAAGCGCAAATGTTGGAATCAATGCGTAAAGCCATTGATTGAACAAGTGTTATAAGTAAAAGATATACATGAAATTTTATTTATTCTAAAAGTTATTAGAAATTAATTAAAAATAATTTTAGAAAACACTATTAAAATTTTAATAATACACAAATTCAGTTTTCTTGCTTTGCGAGGGTCGGGTGAGAGACATCAATTGTACGCAGCTATAATTTTAGAAAACACTCTATTAAAATTTTAACAACACAGCAAACTCAGTTTTCTCGCTTTGAGAATATCGAATGAGCGACATCAATTGTACGCAATGTTTCTCATATATTTTTTATAAAGAAGTTATTTCTGTGACTCGAACTTGTAAACTTCCAGTCACAAAAGAGTAACCTTACCAGTTGTTCAAAGTCTCAACATCTCTACTAAAATTTTAACATATAGTATTAAATAATTAAATTTTGAGTATATAGTATACAGCAGTAGGACTTTTTTTTATATAGAATTTCTAATATTGTAAGATTTTTAATAATTTAAATTAATAAAAACAAGTTTTAAAATAAATAAAATGACAAAAAAAAAATTCCTTCTTTAACTCGTTAGTATAACTATAAAAGGAGCATATTCCCCAATATTTGCAATGACGATGATATGTTATGTCGCCAGGCATAAAACCAAACACCAATTAAAAACCTTTATACATGCACTTGGTTCCTTCACAGTTTACTATTGCCATACGTAGCAACTTTAGGATTCTGATTTCTGACGCTTATCCATATCCCCCATAAATTCATTCCATAATGATGAATTTTCGATTCCTTTCTTTCGAACTTTGCGTACTCAGTCCATTTAAGCAAGAAGCCTCCATATGACAGCATCAATGAGAAATTGGCATCTTCACATAATACCTTGTGCATGTACAACTTGCAAATAATATTGTAATTTAGTGATCAGTATCTAGTGCCCTTCTTCTTTTTGGTCACTTCTATTTTTAGGATGAAGTATGTGTAATGTGTCATTGTATGTAGATATGTACATGTCAATTATCGATATTAAGTATGTCCATATGATGAAAAAGAGAAGCTGAAATAGTGATGCGTTCCAAGAATAAAGGAATAACATATCAATCTTTAATAAATTAAACATGCATGGTTATTCACATTTTAATTGTTCATTAATTTAATTAGGTTGATATCTCACAAGAACATTTTGAACTAGTTTGAGTTGGGAACATCTAGTGATACTTTTTAACCAATGCATTAAAAATTTGTAAAGTCTTTATCCAGATTTAGTTCTTTTTATTTTCTTCATCCAGTTTTAGATCTTAGTGACAAAGAAATAATTCGTATCAGCACAACCAACGTGGTGTTTTTATATGGATTTCTTCTTCTATTTATCATCTCTTGTAACTGTGATAGTCAAGTAATAAGATTGAACACTTGACCATCAAATGTGTGTTAAAAAATGAATATTACATCAGTAACGGATATTTAAATTACAATATTATATAGTTTTGTATTTTAATCAATGTTTCTCATTCACGGAAAATATTCCATTAGAGGCCTATTAAAAAAATGTTGTTTTGCATAATAGACTTATCACACAGTCCCCATATGCATTAAAATTCAACACAGCACCACCAAGAGATTTTCTTATTTGAAGCTTTTACTCTCTCTAATCCTTTTTGTTGAATGCAAAAATGATTAATGTGCGAAGTCCATCAAAATGTTGGAAGTTAGAAATTTAGTGTGTTTTTTGCGTCTCATTTACTCTATTTTCATCAACAACAATAACAATACTCAATAAAATCTCCCTGATACATAAAATTTAGAGAGATCAAGTAATATGCAGCTTTACTGCTAACTAGTAGAGAAACTGTTTTTAAATGATTCACATAAAAAGGAATAAATAAAAATTAATTAATTAATAATAATAATAAGCTACTAAATCACGCTAGGTAGGTTAAAAAAACTTAGGCTAAATCCTTAAAAGGTAAATACTCCCTATTTACAAGTTTCAGCTAACTACAAGAGGAAATAATTAAAAGACTTAAGGGAGCTACAATGATATCTCTACGAGGAATCTTTTATTTGAATCCTAATACGTCAAAGTTTTATATTGCGGGTCATGTCTGTAAGTTCTAATATTGTTATATCATTCTTGATTACTTCTCCCTAATTTTTCTTAGGTTTCCTTTTTTTTTTCTTCTTACAGTCTTTAAGTATGATCTTCTCATATTTTTTTTATTGAAGCGTCTGAGTGTCTTCTCTTAACATGTCCAAACTATCTAAACTTTGTCTCTCTTAATTTGTCGATACTAAAACCTTTGTATCAGTTAAAGACAAGAAAGGTTTTCAAGGATGAGTGTAAAAAAACATTTTACGTTATCATAAAGTTATCCATAATATTATTCTCTGGTTCATGTCAGGAAATCATAATATTATGAGTCGTTTGGTGGACTTCTGTTTTTCTGTTGTGATTTTTAATTTTAATTTTTTGTTTTTATTTCAAATAAAAACAAAAAACATGTTTAATTTTTAATATCAATATAGTATATTGTTATTACTAATGATAATTATATATTAGATAAATTATTTTTAATTAATTAAATTTACTTTAATCTCTTATATAATATTTATTTCAAATATATTTTAATTATTAAATCAAAAGTTTATTTGAAATTTATATATTTTAAATATAATTATATTTATTAATAATTAATAATTTAATTATATTTAATTTAAGTCAAAAAATAATTAAATAATTCATAATTTTAATTAATTAAATCAAATTATTCATAATTCTTATTAATAATTAA
>JANIMX020000148.1:2043227-2056827 GCA_024582655.2 Erythroxylum kunthianum | reverse complement strand
TACATATATATAGATATACAAGGAAATAGAGAAATAGCAGGAAAAATATGACCAATGGTCCTAAGAAAAAAAAAGAAAAAAAAATAAGAACAATATTAATAAGAATAATAAGATTAATAGGAGTAACAAGAATAATAAGAACAAAAATACTAATAGTAAGAATAATAATAATAATAATAATAATAATCATAATAATCATAATACCTAACAAGTCAACTTAAAAAAAAAATCTTACAAGGAATCAATTATTTGAATCTTAATACGTCAAAGGTTTTTATTACGGATCATTTCCTCAGTAAGTTCTAACGCTGTTAAGTCATTTCTAATCATTTTCCTCCCCCCCCTCCCCCCAAAGTTTTCTTAGGCCTCCATTACTTTCTCTTACAGTCTTTGAGTACTATCCTCTCGCACCTTTTTATTGGAGCCTCTAGATGTCTCCACTTCACAAGTCCAAACCATTAAACTCTGTCTCTCTTAACAATAATATACTCCAAACACAAGGAAAATTGCAATTATGGTGTCTCTACAGAACATACCTTACAAACGTTTTAACTATGATTACATGTCAAATTTCAAATAATTACACGCATGAGAACACCCGTGATGAGTTGCTGAGTATGAAAATGTAAAGATTATAATAAGTAAGATAAAAAGAGAGACATAACATTGTTTTTATAGATATTGAGTTACCATAAAGCTTTTCATTAAGTCTTTTTTATTCATGGATTAACTCATCAAGAATATTCAAAAAGATTTACTTTATATATATTATTTTATGATGATATTATTTTAGTAGATGAAATAGAAGAGGGTGCCAATATCAAACTAAAAGTTTGAAAAGATGCGTTAGAGTTGAAGTGTTTTAAATTGAGTAGGACTAAGATTAAGTATTAATAATGTAATTTTTTGAGCCATAAAATAGCTTTCGAAAGATTGGTTTAGAAGTTATACCATAAAAATAGTCTTTTAAGTATCTAGGATCTATTATCCAAAACAATGGAGAGATGGATGATGATATTATTCACAGTATCAAATTAAGGTGACTTAAATGGAGAAATGCATCAAGAGTTTTATGTGACAAGAAGATATCGCTCAAGCAAAAGTAAATTTTATCGTTTAACGAAGAAGTCGACCATATTCTATAGGACAAAGTGTTAATCTATCAAACAGAAGCATAGTCTTAAGTTAATAATGACAGAGATGAAGTTGTTTCGTTAAATGTGCAATCTTACTATAAGAGATAAGGTAAAGAATGTAATAGTAAAAAATAAATTAAAAGTAACTAATATTAATGAAAAGTTAATAGACACAATGTTTACGTAGTTTGGACATGTTAAGAGGAGACATCTTAACGCTTTAGTGAGAAGAAACGAAAATATTATATTTAGGAACTGTAAAAGAAGAAAAAAAAAGGTAACGCCTAAGAAAAATTAGAATGAAGTGATCAAAAATAATATGACTATGCTGAAATTTCCTAATAATGTGGTCAAAACTTTGACATACTAGGATACATGTAAAGGATCTTACAACCCAATTGGTACAACCGTAAAATCCTTGATCTGTTTAACTTTTTAGTTTGGTTTTTAACTTTTCAGTTCAATTTATTTTAATAACTATTGTTGTTAAAATTTGGTCAATTTATTAATTAATCAGACAATTTTTATTAATTAATAAGTTCTTATAAACTAAAATAAACCAATTAATTTTCATTTAACAAATCTCTATTTTCAATTAAACTTTAAATTTTTCTATGAGTAAGGACAATCTTTTTCAATCATATTTTAAATTCTTTAATTTTATTCAATCTTTAGTCATGTTTATGACAGTCTAATAACGATTGAACCTTTTAAACTTTAAAGTACATTCTTTTTAATTATTTAGCCTAAATATTTTATTGCGTTTGTTTTGTTTATTTAATTGTCTTCTTTCTTATTTGTATATTTATTTACTTATTTTATTTTTTATTTTTTACCTTGTTCATAGTTATTTTTTATTTATATTATTAATATTATTACTATTATCTTTATATCTATTTTTATTTTTATTACTTTAATATTTATCTTTTATTAGCATACTTCTAATCCCCGACCCTCCTATGTACCAACAAATTTTTTACTGAATGTTGTTATTTATAGCATACTTTTAAACCCAGACTTTGTGTACCGTCAAAATCTTTACTTGATATTATTGTTTATACCATACTTCTAAAACTCCTCTCCAAACCTGGACGGAACTAACAATCTACCCAAAATATTAAATTTCATCAGATTATAAATTTTACATGCTAAATTTTTTTGGAATGTTACAAAGGTTTTGACTCCTGGAAACTCTACTACAATTTCTTAATCATCTTAGCACACTTAGGATTTATTTCAAAAATAATATCATTTTTTGTAGACAATCACAATTACATCGTCATTCCAGAAATAAACAAGTACTGATTCAGCTTTAAGTAAATGGTTCTCCATAACGGATAAATTAAACTAAAAGAAAACATCCAGCAACTAATTAACAAACAAAAACCCGTAGATGGGGCTTAATTGAAACACCCATCTTTCACTACTGAACTTCATAAGTGACCAACAAAACTGTTTTGCTTCTTCAGTTAGCTTTGATGTGTTGCTGGACAACATTAAGACCTTCACTTTCCTCCCCAAAATCCTGCAAACCAGTTAAAGAAGTAACATCAGCCCAAAAGCTGACAGCAGAATGGCCAAAATAATACCTGAAAATTCAACTCATACCTTCACAACTACACAAGAGCAGCCAACCACCTTCCTGGCCTTGCCTTCAGAGTCAATCTTACACAACTGCAAGCAGGTGCCAACGGTACATTATATTAGCTTCTATACATACCTTACAAATATTATACTGTTTGTCAATAACTGTGAAACCTGTATATCACTACTATAAAACATGGGAGTATTGTAGAAACATAAAAGTATAGGGCAACATTCAAACTAATCCTTGGACTTTAATCTCATTGTGTATTCAGTTCCCAAACCTTGAAACTTTTAAGGTCACATATGATTTAACTACATTCAAACTTTAATTTTCTCCTTAGATCTTGGAGTATAGATTTTGCAACTAATTGGAGTAGAAAACGTGTCAACAGTGCGCAAGAATTTTTATCCAGATAGGTGCTTTACAGTGAAGAATCTATTAGAGTGCACAAATTGAAGACTTTCTGAAATCAGTATAGACAGCTAAAATAATAGATGAAAGAAAGAGCTGACAGACTAGATAAAATATACTCACACCAGCCCATTCGCCAAGGGTCTTTGCACTGGGAACGGTCAACAAACTCACACCATGGTCAGCACAAAGTCCTTTGACAACTTTGATATAGTCAGGCTGATTGCAGTCCTCTGCCAAAACACAAAGCTGGGCAGCATGTTTCTCAATTATTTTTGCACCTTCATGAAGACCTTTGGCAAGGCCACCATGAGCCAGAGATTTTCTCAACACAAGCTGCAATGCAGTCATTAAGTCCATGGGCTCACCAAGTGGCTGAGCAGATGTCTCAACAGCAACAACACCCTCTTCACTGCAAAATTGTAAGTTAAATCAGCAAAACTAACAGTGCAACTGATGCTGTCCCTTCTTGTTCTAGATTTACATGAAATCAAAAGATTCCACGAAGACCTGATCAATGGCCTACTTAAACTTGATTGATAGATGCAAGTGTGCTTAATAACCATAACAAGCCCAAATCAAAACAGAAAGCATGTCATACTTCAGGAAGGGTCAAGCATGTAAACAGTTATTACATGAAATAAAGTTGGGACTTTCAGAATTTGTGTGAAAGCATTTAGACTGTTTATCCACTAATCCTATCAGTCCAAAGGCAAACAACGAATGCTGAAAACAACAGCATTTATCAATTCAAAGACTATGTGATAACCAAAAAGAAAAAATATATGACCACGACAATATATGCCTAAATGCCAGATGATGTGTCACATAGGAAACAGAAGTAACAGAAGTCATTTGAACATTCGTGAAAAGGAACAAAGGTTACTTACGCTGCCATTCTGCTTGTCAATCAAGTCCAAGTTCTTTATTCTTCCTGCAGAAGCAAAAAAACCAAATGAAAACTCAATTAACAAAGGCTTGAAAGTTTTAATAGACGCTATCAAAATTGATAAAAACAACTCAATGTTCTTTGTTGACAAATATCTTAAAAATAAACATCACTACCCTAAGTAACATAAACAACACTATAACGAAGAAAGATTGCAACTTTTTCATTAAAAAAGTGGCGATAAGGAGTTATTAAAGAATCAAAATGATATCAGATTAGGCATAGAATGGATGAATATACGGCATCCATAGATCGAAAAGAAACAAAATTTAAAGACGAATCATATGTAGAAAATTCAATCGTGTACTTAGAAAAGGTTTCATAGAAGAGAAAGAAAGAGCGAATAAGATAGGGAGAGGAGAGAAACCTTAGAGTAAAGAGGGCTGAACGCTACTGCGAAGCTAACGGAAGAAAGATGAATGCTTTGCAAAACCCTAAATCCCTAAACTTACTTTGGGCCAAACACTGTTTGAGCCCATTTTTTAACTCCATAACATTGACAGTAGTAGCAGCTCATTTTTTTTTTTCAACTAAGGCTTGTTTGTTTAAGTTAATAGCTGATAGTCTGAATTTTTGTTAAGGCCCTGTTTGTTTCCAAAGTCTTTTATTGAAAAAAAAAAAACAAATTTCAAGTTCTTTTAACCTAACCGATGACTTGGATCATGATTTACAAAAAAAAAAAAATGGAGGGAAAGAATAACTAACAGTAACGTTCGGTTTTGGGATGCGTAGTACGAGGATGGTTATTGAGACATCAAAAGTCAGTACCATTCTCAATCTCTTGCAAGGCTGTAATAATCTGAAAAGGCTTCACAAAATCCACGCCAACGTTTTCGTCAATGGCCTCCAACACCACTCTTCCATTTCCGACAAACTCATCTACTTCTGCGCTGTCTCTGTCGCAGGTTCTTTGTCCTACGCGGAACTCCTCTTCAGACATGTTCAAACCCCGCAAACCCAGACTTGGAACTCCATGATTAGAGGCTTTTCACAGAGCTCTGTTCCTTTCCAATCCCTTGTCTTCTATAATAGGATGCTCTGTTTTTCTCTCTCAAAACCGGATACTTTCACTTTCAGCTTTGTTCTCAAGGCCTGCGAGAAAGTTAAGGCCTTGACGAAATGCGAGGAGGTTCATGGGTGTGTGATTAGAAGTGGGTACGAGAATGACGTTGTTGTGGGTACTGTTCTTGTGAAGTGTTATGCGGGAAATGGGCGTGTTGAGATTGCGCGGAGGGTGTTTGACGATATGGTTGATAGGGATTTAATTGTGTGGAATGCGATGATTTCGTGTTATTGTCAGGTGGGGTGTCACAATGAGGCTTTGGAAATTTATGATAAATTGAGGAATGAAAATAAGGGTCTTGATGGTTATACGCTTGTTGGATTGCTTTCTTCTTGTGCTCATTTGGGTGCTTTGAGTATGGGCGTCCACTTGCATAGGGTTGCTTGTGAGAAAGGGCTTGATAGGGATATGTATGTTGGAAATGCTCTTATTGATATGTACGCTAAATGTGGCAACTTAGATGGTGCTCTTTCTGTATTTAATGGGATGAGGAGGGATGTGTTTACTTGGAATTCCATGATTACAGGGTTTGGAGTCCATGGGTTTGGAGATGAAGCTACGGCTTTGTTTGAGCAGATGATAAGGGCAGGGGTGACACCTACTTCTGTTACGTTTCTTGGTTTGTTGTGTGGCTGTAGTCATCAAGGTTTAGTTGAGCAGGGTGTCAAGTATTTCGATCAAATGTGGTCTAAGTTCAATATTGAGCCTGGAATTAAGCACTATGGATGCATGGTGGACCTGTACGGACGAGCTGGGAAACTTGGAAATGCACTTCAAATGATTGCTCGTTGTCCTTTCCAAGATGACCCAATATTATGGCGAATCCTTCTTGGTTCCTGCAAAATTCACAAAAATGTGGCTGTTGGGGAAATTGCAATGAGCCATCTTGTCCAACTTGGAGCATTTAATGCAGGGGACTGCGTATTACTTGCTACAATATATGCTGGAGAACAAGACTCACAAGGTTTTGCAGGGATGAGAAAACTAATAAAACACCATGGAATAATGACAACTCCTGGCTGGAGTTGGATTGAAGTTTTCGAACAAGTTCACAAGTTTGCAGCTGATGATATTACTCATCCTGATATGACTGTGATTTACGAGAAATTGAAGGAAGTAACACACGAGGCCATCTCTCTTGGTTATGTAAAGGAGGAGCCTCTATTCACCATGCCTGGACCCTGCTCTGAAGACTTTGTGTGGACTTCTACCACATGCCATAGCGAGAAGCTGGCAATAGCTTTTGGGTTGGCAAAAACTCCTGAAGGAACAACTCTGCGGATAGTGAAGAACTTAAGAATTTGTACAGATTGCCATGTATTTACAAAATATGTTTCTGGAGCATTCAATAGGGAAATAATTGTTCGAGATAGGATTCGATTTCATCATTTTAAAGGTGGATTTTGTTCTTGTCGAGATTATTGGTGAAATTGGGTCATGGAAATAGTTTGCAGGTGAAACTTGATGCTGTAACTAGAACAAAAATTCTACAGTTTTATCTGGTTGCAGTCAGATGAATGGTTGGGTTGCATCTATAGGCGACTAAAACTGATTATTGCTGGGGTTTCACCCGTGGTTACATTGGATCATGCTTATCTTTCAGCACAGCATGCGGCAATGGTGGATGCATTGGATGGATAGGAGTGACTTGTTGATTTGATCTTCTTAACCCACGCATAGATGGAGAACTTAAATATTTTATTTGCTGCGCAAGGCTGTTACAGCTGTTTCTTTCCATTTTTGTGAGACTACACAGTTGCGGCTTTCTTGCTAGAATCATAGCCTCTGCGAGGCAAACCTTAACCATGGAGTCATTGCCCCCTTTCTCCGATAAAAGCCAAAAGTTTACATACACATGTTTCTCTCATCAACAAAAAAATTTAAGAAAGGGTACAATTTTTTCTCTAAATTTGCTTCTCTAGGGTAGATTTCGGATGGTGAGAATTGTAATTAGTCTATTTTTACAGCCTGTAATTTGTTCAAGCACACACTGATTTTTCTGTATTTTCTTACTGCAAAAGCTGCTACTTCTATGATATCAAATCTAACATACCATGTTATCGAAGTTATGAAGCTATGTGCTTTTGCAGGTACATATGCTTCACCTCACCATAATAAATCAGCTAGAGACGTGGCTCGGCATGGATTATGCTGGATTTAATCTTTTCACGATGAATGTGAAGAGCATCTACTTATTAGGAACAGCTTCTTTATGAGGTCATTTCTTGGAAGTCTCAAGTAACATATAGGGTATGATTCTCCTTTTGTCTGAGCAAATTGTGACTCAAAAGTGAAAAACTGATATTTCAAACCGTAATTTTGGCATATGGCTTACTTAACCAATACAGACAAACATCAAGACGGCGATGATTGCTTTGGCCAATATTCCAAAAGTTCACACCTCAATCCTTGTTTTATGGCCGCAACTCGGGGACAAGCATCCACTAATCATCTGCAAAGTTCGGTTCAAGATGTTCCACATTTTCAACCCGGAAAGATGCTACAGGTTAACGAGTTGTTATGGAGTGTGCTTATAGGACTGTAAACTATTTGGCTCATAAAAGATTCTGGCTCGAAGATCCTAGTTAAATTGCCAATTCCCCATATGCTCGATTGTCCTATCTGTTCAAGACTTCTGCATTAGCTGACCAGAAACCCAGCTTGAAACATCCTTCCAAACCAAAAGATGAATAAAAAAACATGTAATTTCGTAATTCATATTCATGAAGCAATACAGTTAACTTTCAAATCTGAAAGAGTTTTTTTTTTCTTTTCCCTGATGCTTCTGTCAAACAACTGTTGTTCGTGTCAAGAACTGCACAAACAATAACGTTCTGACTCCACCAGCGATTGAGGTACCAGTGGAATACCATTGTCGGTCAATTTGTTTCAAGTAGGTGTAAAACAGCAGAAAAACCATGAAATACAGAAATAGTGCAAGCTATTAACAAGAGTACGAAACTAATAGTAAGAAGAAAATATTCATAAAATTACGACTTGTTGACAAAAAGTGTACAACAAACTGTAGATGCTTGGCTAAGCGTACAGTTGGATAAGCATCTTTCTAGTATTTTTTTTTCTTTTTTCATTTTCATATCTATTTTTCACAATCAATGAGCAGTCTGTCCATTCTCAACGCCTAAGCCATACAATACGCCAGCATATTTCTCCAAGGAGCCGCTAAAGAAATTATCTTTCAATTTCTTGAATGTACATGCCGTGAGTAAACTATCTGAACCCGCTTGATGGCATATGCCAACTCTCTCCACTTCCAACAACTCTGCGAGTTTGTTCAACCCTCCATGAAGACTATTGCAGAACTTCATCAAGTGCTTTATATCATAAAGTGTCGGGAAGTAGATGTTGATCCAATTAAAGAACCCTGCTTGAGTCTCTGGCAAGTTCTTGCACGTCAAGAGCTTAAGCAAGTAGCCAAAATCATAACCACTATGAAATGTCACCCAATGCACACTATCATTCAAGATAATCCCTGATGACATCAAGAGCTCACCGAATCGCATTGCATCAATACCCGTTTCATTATTCTTCTTGAAGTCAATCCCACTTTGCCGCAAAAGCTCAATGGAATCATTTGCAAAAACATCCTCATTCACGTTGAATTCTCGAAAATTGAATTGCCAAATGCAATACTTGTCAGTTCCACAAGTAGGCAAATTCCCCTGCTCATCTGAAAACGTGAGACCCAACTGAATCAACTTCAACATATCCACATTTTCCTTCAAGGTTTTATAGTGATAGTCACTGCTGTTCTTAAAATTGCCAACGGGGCGCAAGACAATGCCTGGAAACTCCGTGTCCATCGCAACATAAGGGTAATCATCAACAATTTCACGGATAAGCGCGAATTCTTCTTCGATATTGTCATTCCACACCTCACGAATCTGAATTGAATCGCCTTTCGGCAACAGCGACATTCCTTGGACACAAACCAGAAGGAAACCCGCCACAATAAAAAGCAAAATCACGAAAACCCAGGTCTCCAATCCAAACGTGTATTCAGTTTAGCAAACCCTAAGAAATCAACCCGATTGATATGATATCAACAAATCTGCAACAAAAGATCGAAACTTTAATGCATAATCACCATCTACAGACAAAACCCATATCAAATCTAAAAAGGAAGAGATAACCCACAACAAATCAGAACACAAATGTAAAGAATCTGGACGCAGATCTGATGAAACTCGTATAAAACCAGACAAAAAAATCAGAAAAAAGAAAATTTAAACAAATATACATTAGAAAAATTAGAAGAAAAAGAAACAGGAGTCCGACCTGAACTTTGGTAGATCAGAAGCAACAACTATCAGATCTTGACCAGCAAAATCTAGAGAGATAAGCGAACATCTAGAGAGAGAGAGAGAGAGAGAGACAGAAACAAAACCAGAGAGAAGGAGCGTTCCCTTTCTTCTTTCTGTCTCCCTGAGGCTTCAATGTATGGTGTAATTATAAAGGAGGAGATAAAGGAAGAGATATTTTTATTTTTATTTTTAATTCTAGTTTATTCTTTATATTATTTGAAAGAATTGAAAACATTAAAAGAACTGTGATTTTTTTAATTTGTTCACAGAGATGAGAGAAATTTCTGTTGAAATCTTCCAAGAGAAAAAAAAGGTTCATGAATTTGTTAATTTTAACTATCCAAAAATGAGAATTTTTTGTTTGTGCTTGGAACATTCTAGTACTTTTCATAATGTCAGCCTCATGTACAACTTGATGGGCTTCCTCCACGTGGACTCTTTTAAACCTAATAACATATAAATATTATATTAGACAAAATAATTCATATGAATCTTCATTCGTATGTATTAGAATTTACATTTTTAATATGTTTCCTAGAGTAGTATTATTAATCCCCTTATTATTGGGCATTTAGTGTTTTAAGTGGTTTAAACTTTGGTTATCAAAATGGGAACAAGAAGATAGAAGCTAGTCAAGTTTTCAAAAGTTGCAACTTTTTATAGTTTTGGAGCTATTATATAGATTAGTATTGAAAGAGTATCGAGAGACTATTTGTATAAAGGAACTATTATGTAGATTAGTATTGAGAGAGTATTGGGAGACTATTTGTATAAAACTAGAGTATTGGGAGACTGTTTGTATAAAAACTAAGTACTGAAAGAGTATCGAGAAACTAATTGTATATAGATTAGTATTGAAATAGTATCTAGAGACTAGTTGTATAAAACTCTAGTTGTATAAAACTAAGTAATAAACTGAGTTTACTTGTTCCCCATATTGTAAAAAGCAAAAGGTTCCATATTTGTTTTCTGGTACGAATAATTAGCTGCAGTATTCAGATTCGGGCAGTTCTTGTGTGAAGACTTTTTAAGTAGCCAATAGAGAAGAAAGAAAGATCGTGTCATTGAGACTAGAGGTAGCAACATAAACCCTGCATAGATAAAAGAGTCCTCGTTTGGAAAAGAAAGTTCCAATTCATTGTAATTCTACACATAATAACGGAACAACTGAGCTTTTCAGACTGATGACAGACTGTATAGAGGATGCTTCTGTTTTTGTAAGGACTCCACAGAGGAAGCTCGCTCTTGAATCTTCTCCCTGTTCTCCTTCCAGATCCAGTCACCTAGCAATTAGATCTTAATATTATATGGTTATGCAAGCCTAGAATGTACATGCATGTAATGATTTATATTTGTGCTACATGCATGTGTAATTTCCGTTGGCAATCACAATAACGACGTTTTCATAAATGTCAGAAAAATGTGCACTCACATAAAAACCACGTAAAATGCCCTAGCACAAGAAAGTGGTGAATGCCTGAAGTAATGTCAATAGTATGGTATGCTGACAAGTACTGATTTCTAATTTGAAGAAAAAAGAATATTTTCCAATATCCTGGAATCAGCAGCCTCTTAACATGTATTGATCTTACCAGATTGCTGTATTGACAAATTGAGTAGAAAATTTAGATTTTGTTGGTTCCTTTCAAAACTAATTACTGGACACCATCAAAACTACTATGAATCAATAGAATGTATTCAACAAAATATTAAACATTGGTACCTTAGCAGGGAGTTCTCTTGCGCTTGCTGAACCTCATATTTCTGAAGATGTAATTGACCACCTCTTTCAATGTGGCTTTCCTTCCTTCTTTGGAGTTCCATAGCTCTGGAACCACGTATCTTCCACTTGGATTATACTCATTTAACTCTAATAAAGCAGTCGAAACTTCCATGTATATGTCATCCCCCCATTCCTGCTTGAGATTTTGCAGCTTCTCATCTGCCTCATCCACTACTTCAATTTCCTGCATCGTGCAACATACTAAGTGACTACCAAGCATTCAGCGCTCCTCCTAAGGATAGTAAAGCTAATGTAATACCTGTGAACTCCCCTCATCCTTAATTCTCTTATATGGATGCCACAATGGATCCTTCAAGTTCTCCTGCCACAAGGTGCACAATGTGGTGCCTTCCATATCTCCATCCTTTTCTGGAAACCTTTTTTTGCACATCTCAATAAATTTCTTCGAATCAAGTTCTCCCATTCGTTTAATACCAACAAGTGAGCGGGTACCCAACATGTCTGGCAACATCTACAAAAAAAAATGTGGCGAACAGTTATTCTCCAAATAAAGAATCTTCTAGTAAGTAGTGAGTGCTCTGAAGAATTATTAGTTTGTATTTTTTACCTAAATAATTCTTTATATTCTTTTCATAGTTATTTTAATTGATTTTCACATTCATCCTATATGGGTCATCTACTCCCTCTTACTGACAATCATCACTTTAAATGAATAGAAGTTCTATCATCTTCGATACTCCACACATAGATGAAGCTATGCATATTTTATACGACCACAAGGTTAGAGGGCAAAAAGGAAACACAGAGAGTAAACCTCTATTAATTTTTTACGTGCTAGTTGAAGCTCATCATTGCTCTGGCGCTCTTTGACAATAAGAGCTACATTCATAGATTCCAAATCACTCAAATCATCAACTTTCTCCTCCAACTCAGCTTTCATCATTTCCATCTTCTTTTGAACTGCACCATCATCTTGATCTCCAAGATGCTTCATCACCTGTAGTTTGCCTCTTAACTCTTGAATTTCCATTTCCAACTTCTGTTTGGCATCCAACTGCTTTTCTAATTGAAGTATCTTATCTAGGGCCTGTTGTTTCTCCCTCTGAAAAATTCAATGAACTCATCAGTAATCAACAATAAAGGAAGCATGCCACTTAGGTCTACAATAGCATGCACTTAAAGTAAGCAGCAGACCTTTTGTTCTTCAATCAGTCTCAAAACATTTTCATCAGCCTTCTTCTGCTCCATTGATGCTAACTGGAGCGAATTGTGTCTCACGTCATTCTACAAGGACATAGAAAACTGTCAGTTCTGTGTGCACTTTTTAACTACAGATTATTCACTGATTTAAACTCCACCAATTGGACCTACAGAATTAGACTTCCAATATTTGATTTTAACAACCAAAAGAATTATAAGCAGTATAACAACATATCAGTTAACAATTGAATACCATACCAGAAGCTAGCTTCAATTAGAAATTAATATTGATGAAACCCCAACGGGAGGACTATGAGAGTTCATAGTAGCCAATCCTGAAACAAATCAACTTTGTGCTGGATGGTAAACAATTCTTCATACAAAATAAATTGGTGAGACATGTTACCTTTTTATTCTCTTCCTCAAGTTTTTGTCTTTCACGTTCTGTTTGTACTTCACGCCTATTCAATTCTTTGCTCCACTGATCAAGTTTCCTTTTTTTAGCCTCCAAGTCATTATTCAGCTTCTCCTGCTCTTCCAAAATCCTATGAATATTATCACGTGCACAGCGTTGCATCTTCCTTGTTTCTGTGAAATGATAAAACCCTCGTGTATCAAATGATAACCATTTCCCAGATAGCTTTCTTACCATACAACCATTATATCAAAACAATTGGAAATGTCAACTTTTTGAACCATGAAACCAGTAAAAATTAACTAGCCATCATCATCTTCAACTCTCTCCAATAACCAGAATAATTCATTCAAGAAAGGAAAGTAAATGCTTATGTCCAACTCTAAGCATTAATGCAGAAGATACAGCTTGCACTATGTTGTCAAGGCTCAAGAAGCAAATTTAACTGAAAGTTTTATAGTTCAGTGGGAGAATAACCAGTAAGAGCTTGGGTAAGTATAAGACAATAAACATCCTTCTGGTTAAAATAAGAATATGTGATTTGAGATTCGTCAAGTATATACGCAAATCAGAACATAAATTTAGACACTTAGGGACCGAAGGAACAAACCTTCAACAAAAGCATAGTGTAGATTATCCTTCTCCTCAAGCATCCTACTCAAAGACATGTTCTTCTCATTGTACTTATATTGCATCTCACTCAGATTTTCATTAGTCTGATCAAGTGTGTCTGCTAGGTTTGCCACAATAGTGCTTCTACTCTCATATGTTT
>JANIMX020000148.1:1811966-1846866 GCA_024582655.2 Erythroxylum kunthianum | reverse complement strand
TCCACTAGTTCCAATCTTTTACTTAAAGATTAATTTCTCAATTTCTCAATTCTCTGTTCATTATACAATTTATCACATCAAATTCATATTTTTACCAAAATCACAAATTCATCAAGTCTTCAAACCTATCACTGGCCAATTCGATCCAATACACTTCTAGGGTCAGTATGAAACCAAACAATCAGGACAATCGGAACAATATTCACATAAGCAATTATACCCGGAAAGAATCAATGAAATTATGCATTATTAAAAGACATGATTCATGTAAATAGGTGCATATGATGCATGATAAAACGAACGCATTTAATTTCTCCTAAGTGGAGCAACACAGTCAAAGAAAGTAACCGTAGGAAAAAGATAACGGTCACTACATATAGTTACCTGTATAAATACGATACTTGAATGTAAACTAAATTGTAGCCTATAAATACCAAGTGTAAATACAATGAGAGTCTCTCTCAACACATATCAATCAAATTTATATTTCTTCAATTCTTCCAGTTTTTAGTTTTACTTAGTTTATTTTATATTGTTCTCGCCTTTCACACCAAACACTTTTTGGAGTAGTTTATGAATCCACAGATTAGGAGACAGAATCTCTCTTCTAACTCTATCGACTGATTTGGGAATCAGTGTTATCAACTTTAGCCGATAACTCGGCTGATCTGAAATAAATTTCTACAATAACAGAAGTTACAAACAAATATTTTTTACAAACAAATTAATTTGGTTAACAAAAGATTTAATGAAAAAATATATCATTGTATTTTCAAAAAAAAAATATTCCAAAAGCAATTCAACATCCATCATTTGGTTTAGTACCATTTTTATATTGAAAAATACTATTAAGTGCATATGGATGTCCAACATAATTTTAACATAATCATTATTATTTAACAATTTATTAATGTGATAAATAAATATATAATATTTTTCAATAGATTTTTTATGAGATGAATACTTTGTATCTTCTACTCATTTAATTTATTTGATTTAATTTTTTTAATTTAATATAAATCTTAAAAGACTCGAACACACTTATGTTACTAACTAACATATCATTTATAAACTTTAGGATGTAGTTCCTTAATTAATAGATCAATTAACATACTATTAATATTAATATACTTTACTGTAATATCAATTTTTTTGCATAAGCTCTTTAATAATCAAACAATCAATTCTTAAATACTTCTAATTATGTGATATTCTTCTTCTTATTATTATTAAATTATACTGTTAAATCGTTATCACAATATAAGCATAGTGTCTAACAACTAAATCAAATATTTCTTAAATAATAATCCATGATTTTTTGAAAAATCATGTGATTGCATTAAAAAAAATTAAGGGTTTTTACTGGATATCAGCACACTACTCCTCCAACATGTGTGGAACAAGTCGATCCTTCAGGTAGCCGATAGTAGTAGATGACCACATAATAGTAGAGATATTTCATTTTTTTAATATATGGAATAAAAATTTCAAGTCAGGTAGTAAAACTAGCAGATATTTATTGTACAAATAACAAATTTTGTAAGTTTTGACTTCCCCGTAATTACAAAGTGTAAATTTTTAAAACTTTGTAAAAGAAAAAAAATTAGCTATATACAGAATTAACTTGTAAATTAAATTTTTTACAACAATTCAATTAATGAAACGATTATTAAAAAATTAGATAAAAATTGAATTACTTTCTTTTATTTTTATTTCGATATATATAAATGTGACACCTACTTTTAAATATAACATTAAATATACAAAAGTTTATTTAAAAACAATTTTAAATTTAATATAACAACTGCCATTCTAAATATTAAAATTTTAACTAATTATTTTATTTAATAGTTTTTATATTTGATTACAAAAAATGAATCATTTTAAATATGTTAGTGAATTAATTATTATCAGTATTTGATAATTAATAAACCAAGTCTATCCATTTTCTTTGGAAAAACTTTTCATTAAAACTCTTTAAACTATTGTCTACAATTAAAATTCTAAAACTAATAAAACTTTAGTTTCTTAATAGTTGGGATTATTAACGTGTCAAGGAGGATTCCTTTTTCATCAATGAGATAATCATATGTATCAATTTAGTATTCTAATAGGATAACAAATTTTCTGAAATAGTTTATGTTAAAAATCCCTTAACTTAATATAAAAAGTCAAGATATCAATTAAAAATGTTATTAAAAGGTTTATAATATTAGTTTTGGGTTGATTTAAGTGAAATCTAAGAACTAATCATTTTTTAAATAAACAAAAATATTGATTTTAAGTACTTTTTAATAGTTTAAAGTTAGTTAAGAAGGTTAAATCTAAATATAATAAATTGGTCTAGATTTAACTTAAATTTAGTAAATCAAATTCAATTTAATCAAATTTATTCTTCACACTTTTTTTGAATTCAATCAATTATAAAAATTTGATTTCAAATCAATGAATTCAATATTTGTTTATTAAACTTAAACTCAAATATTTGAATCATAGAAATTAGACTTCAAACATTTTTTAGGCTTAAGCTTAAACTTTAAAGGGCTTGAACGTAGAGTCGGACCATGATAAACCCTAATAGGATGATTTATAACACCTTAGATATATTATTTTATTTTCCGTACTGATAAAATTATTCGTTTGTGGTTGAAATGTCATGGATTCGAATAACAAAGTTTCTATCTTTTTGTTGTCCATAAATAACACAATTTAAAGCTTCATTTTTTTTCCCTTTGTAACAAATGAAATGAAGGAATTATAATTAATGTAAATAAATAGGATTTTCCAGCTTAATCCTAGTGAATCATAATTAATGTAAATATCATTATCACCTCCATATAAATGGGTCCCATTCTTATTCTGTTTAGCTAATAATAATCATAATAAGATTGCTTTTCCTTTAAAGAAAACCCCACACCAATCCCTAACATGATGCCTCCCACTATGTAACCATAATTAACTAAACATTACTTTCTCCCATCAATAACATTTTCAAGTTCTTAAATTGGATGACACAAACACATGCCAACTACCACACATAGCAAAAGCACAGCTAACAGAACTCCAACCCAAACTATCAAGGCAATTTTGGTCAATTAAACCCAAAAGCAAGCCTAATAACTCATATATCCACATTTAATGTCTATATTAATGCCAAAATACAGTACAGCATTACCTGCAGCCTGTTGCTGGCTACCCATAAGTAGAAGATTCTCATTCTCTTTACCAGGTTTCTTTAAGTGTAGAAGAAACATAAGACATCCCATAATTTAAACAATAAAATTAAGCACTGCCCATTTCTTTAGAAGCCTCTTTAATTTACTTGGAGTGAGTGTTAGTTCCAGTCTTCTTTCCAATCAAGACAGTCTCAGAAAGACACAACTATTGTTTGGTATCATATTCTTTAGGACATGACAATACATTAGTTTGTATATGATAGCTGAGGTGGGAAAAGGGATAGAGCCATGTTCTGTGCAAAAACTTCGAGCTGTGATGAAGTTGGATCCGTCCCTGTGTACCTTAACGTTTATGATCTAACACCTATGAATGGCTATGCCTACTGGCTTGGACTTGGAGTCTACCATTCTGGAGTTCAAGGTTAGTGTCTGTTACCTATGAACTTCCGTTTGTTTGAGGTTTTTATTCTTCTGCAAATGCAGTTTCCTGAATGTTCTTTGATATTTTGTGAGATAAGTTGCTGTTTAGATCCGTTGTAGATCGGTTTACTATTTATTGCATCTTAAAGGACTGTTAGTTTTCTTATACTTCAATCGTTGAATTTGTATCTGCAGCTTTTCGAAGTTGTTTGATTGATTAAAAATGTATAAGAAAGAAAATGGACTTGGATACTAGTATCTTCCTGTGATTCTGAAAAACAGCAAACTTTACCTAACCTTTGGCACAATTAGGTTTCTGAATCCTGGAAATGCAAAAGTTTCTTACTTTTCTCCACCGTTCTCAGGATCCCAAATGTTTCTCTTTTGGCTCGAAAAGCTTTTGAGCTGTAAAATGATGTTAAATCTCTGTTTCCTTCATTTAGTATGTTTCTGGGTAGATATCATCAACAAGCTTCAACCTTTCTACAAGAAGATTCTCAGGAACTCAAAAGTTGAGATCTTTTTATGCAGTTCACGGGGTTGAATATGCATTTGGAGCTCATGAGTACTCCTCGACTGGAATTTTTGAAGGAGAACCTAAACGTTGCGATGGATTCACATTTAGAAAGTCGATTTTGATTGGGAAAACAGATATGAGTCCTATCGAGGTAAGAGCAGTAATGGAGGCCCTGGCAGAGGAGTATAGAGGGAATGCATATAATCTTATAACCAAGAACTGCAACCATTTTTGCGACGATGCTTGTCTTAGATTAACAGGGAATCCAATACCAAGTTGGGTTAATCGACTTGCCAGACTCGGTAAGGAAATGTCATGTTCTTATTTTTCCTGTCTTAAAGGTCTCTTATCTTGTTATCTCAAAATTCTAGTTTTAGAACTTATCAAAGTTTGCTCCTTGGGTGTTGATCTTTTTTCTTGGGAAAAACCCAATAAAACCCACAAACTTTTAAATCATTTCTTTGAAATGATGATCAATATGAATGAGTTTTTCCTGGCAGATTTAACTTTTTTCCAGATATATTCTTTTTAAGATATCAACTTTCACTAATCATGGGGTAGTCAAACTTTCTTAGCCTGTTATCTGCTGATATTTCAGAAATGAAATGCTATCTCAGGACTTGATAATATCTGTGATCTTTCTTTATAGGCTTTCTATGTAAATGTGTTCTTCCTTCAACCTTGAATTCAACAAAAGTTCGAGGTCGTCGGGTTGAAGATAAGGCCAATGAAGGAGAGAGGAGAAAATTGACCAGTGAGTCGAAAAGATATACAACTTCTTCTAATTCATCATCGTCCTCCTCCTCATCTCCTGGTAATCAAGTTCGCGGTAGAAGTAGAAGTAGACGTGTACTTCCACCATCTTCACCATTAGTATTCAATCCTTCATCACCTTGACGATCCACTGGTTCAAGATGTGAATTTGGGATTGCTAAAACTTGAAGAACAGTACCAGGAAACAAAGTCTGGGATTTTGGTTTCTTTGCCTCATTCTTTTCCCGGGATTTCATTGATCTAACAAGGAAGGATTATATGAATTGCAGGCATGCAGCACATATATGTAAATGTGCTTCTCTCTTTTGCTTTATTTCTTGTCTTCTCTGGTCTTTTCTTCCCCTTCTTTCACCTTTTTTTGGTGGTTGGCAAGTAAAGCTGTATCTCTGCAACCTTTTTAAAAAAATTAGTGAAATGTTTTCTTGCAGCTGAAAGGACCATTCTATTATGTTGCTGAAGAGAGATCAGACAAAGCATAGGATACCGATTGGTCAAAAGTATTTGCAATACTTATGGTCATTCTTCTTTTGTGTCAGATTCTTTGGTCATTATTGTGTTCATCTCTCAGGACATAAGGACTTTGCAACAGTCTCAGAACGAAGAAATTTGACAGAAAAAAACAAAGCACAGTCTAAAAATGTAATACTTAGAAAGCAGTAGCCGCCAATGTTTCAAAGTTTTTCAAGTTTCTCAAGAAACCTGCAGAGACTTTTGTGGGTGAAAGAGAGGACCAGAAAGTGAAAGGTCGGTACAAATTTGGCACCTCTTAGTTCAAGGAAGTCAATAAAAAACTAATCTTTAGAACCCCATCACATAAGTTTCAGTTCAAACTTGTAACAAAGTAAAGATTGGACTTCAAATATTTTAACAAATTTGGGTGAGATAAGGTTAGGTGAACGCTAAAACGTGCTTTTATTCTTTACTCTGTTCGAATCTCTCTTTGGAAAGTATGTAAGAGTCAAGCTGAGCATCACCATGTCCATTATTCTCTGTCCTTATGAGAAGAGTTATGTGCCTGATGGTGCTGAAGCAGCTAGAAATTGGGTTTATCAACTTTTTGATTTTGGTGTAGTAGAACAGGAACCTTTCATTTGTTTCATGAAGTTGAAATTAACACCTAAGAAGAAGAAAAGAAGAATCTTTGTAATTTTAACATTCAACCTCTTGAAGTTGAATCCTACACTTCTTTTAGTTTTAGTAAGGTTTTAAAGCCTAAATTACCAATAAAATTATAGACGAGAGAGAAATCTCCTTTAAATTTGATTTAAAATTTAATGTTAAATTCAATTAAAATTAATAAATAAATTTTAATTTAATCATATTCACCTACAGTTCATATCAAGTTCACGCCTGAATTTAATTAGCTCCATTTTTTTTTCCTTTTCTCATAAGAACTTAGTTAACTACAAAGTTCAATAATTCTCACCAATTAGTTGTATTAGGTGATCGGGAAAGAGATTTGAGTCAGTTATTGTTTTGTTTTTTTTTGTGTGTGGAAAATGTAAGGAAAACATTTTTCTGAAGCTCGATTTGATGGGTTAGGCAAGTTCTTCATACAGACTGCAATGGACGACCATTGTACGATTAGGACATATTTGTAACATCAATGGCAGAAACTGCATGAATAAGTTAACATAAAAGGAGACAGAACCACTCCCTGTAGCATCTCAACAACATATCTTTCCAAGGAAATTGAGATCTATTTCATATTTGCAAGGGAACAGAAATTTAATGAATAAAAGTGAAAACAAAAGGGAAAAATGAAACTTGCTGCAGTATTTTAATGTGTACAAGATTCAACACTCCTGCAAGCAGATCAAACACAGATTGTTAAACAAATCAAAAGCTGCGAAAAACTGATACAGTTTCCAAATGGTGAGGAAAACACAAGTACCTAATTTAGTTGTAATAATGGTTTACAACATAGAATCAACCAGAAGGCTTCAGGTCCTAAGACCTTGTTGCTCGCATCCATTCTACAAAATTGTCCAGGATCAATGGCCATGCAAGCTCTGGATCATAATTACTCAGCTCTGGAAAGCTAATCTGTATAGAACAACTGAAGCTTCAACCGATTCCCAAGTATAAAGAACCGTAGCAGGTGCAGGCAATAGTAGCTCAATGAAAATTTGCAATTAAGTTATAAAAGAGAATTGAACTCTGGGTAGGTGTGTTTTTGTGTGCAAAAATTGCAACAAGCTTCCTTCTCTATAATATTAATTTTAACACTATCCAAAAGGAACTTCATTCGTATTCAGATTCCTCTTTGTCGATGTATGCAAATGCATCTAAAAAAATACTCATCAGTAACGATAGCATCCTAAAATGAAAAGAAAATTAACGGACACCATGGGAAGTTCTGCTATGATATTAACAAGGAATTTTGAGCAGTTTGAGCCAAATCTAGTAGTACCTCATTGCAAAATCGGTAAAAGCCCATCCACTGATCCAAGTTTATGACCTTATAATCATTCTGAATCTGCAGTTATAGCATGAAACAAGTTTTTCTTGGTCATCCTTGTTATATGTAGACATATACTGTCAAGAATGAACGTAACTCATGCATATAAAATGCACTCTCTACTGAGTCAAACAAAATGAGATCTGCGCATCAATATCATCCATTAACATCGAAATGTAGCTGTCACAATTTTGTACATAAATGAATTTAGACAGTCACCTTCAGGTACTCGACAAAGTAATCCACCTGAGCACGAAAATGAGACCCTAAAACAAGATCCAGCAATTGGCAGATGCTCTCTATGTCTATACTCTTCTGTTTCTCCTCTGTAGAAATTTAGTTGAAGCAGCATAAATAATAGATAAAGAGGCAAACATGCAAATACACTGCTTTGAAATTCCGATTACCTGTTAGGCAATATCGAAATGCATAGGAATAGAAATCTACAAAGTTTGATGGCCTCTTGACCTTGATAACATCAGAAAAGAAGATCAGAACCTTTGCAACCTTCCAGGGCATAATTGTTATGCATCTTATACTGTTATTCATAAAGTAAATCAATCAACAATATAAGGAAAAACATCCATGACGTACCTCTTTCTCTAGCTCCGGAAGGGCCTTCTTCAATTTATTTACAGTATCAGCCCTTACTGCTTTTAGGCCTCTTTGCCACTCCTCCTATTAACGAGAATATATGAGTTTTAGAACATGGAGATAAAGGGAGAAAAGTTGGGGGGACGGGGTGCACATAAGCTACCGGTAATGGTTAGCAGAATATAACCAATGAGTTTATGAAACAAATGTCAACAACCTGAAAGCATAAAATTTTGCAAGCTTTGAGAAACTTCCATAAAAGAGGACTCAGTTCATAGAAAAGATAACGAGATTAATGGTCCGTAATTAATAATCATACAAGCATGTCTAAAGTGTATGAATGTGGGCAGCCTAAACCAAACACTTGAGCAAATAATAGTAAATGGATTGATATTGAACAAGAACTATGTTCCATACCAGTGTGAAGTACCCCTGCTTTTCAGCTCTCATTTTCCTGATATCCATAGTCAGGAGTTGTTAACACAGAAGCTTAATGTAATTTATGAAGCATGATATGGAGGGCCATCAAATGCGACTTACCAAGCTAGCATCAAGATTCTAACATCAGTGTGATCCACCTCCATATCTGAACATAGAGCTTCAATTCCTTCTGGACTGTTGAAATAAAAACATTTTTACAAGTATACATGTCAGAATGGAAATACACACTAACATGATGGAAATGGATGATATCAAATTACTTGGGAATCAAAATTGTTGATTATTTCGATAATAATAAGATATAGATATGTCCTTTAACAAGTACACATGAAGAATAACTAACCACTATCCCTCCCCATTATAGCCTTCTCTTTTTCCAACATCATTTTCTTAGATTCCCCAAGCTCTCCTTATTACCTTCGAAGAAATATGCACTGTATCCTAATGAAGGCAGTCCAACTTATAACCTTCAGATTTACTAGTTGTAAATTTATGACACTTCCTATTAAGATCAATTGACCAAAAGATCTCCTTTGATGAACAAAGATAGAGTTTCAAGATCCTTTCAATTTGTCTACTAGGATCCTCCTTTTCTCTGAGATGTCGGTGGAAAGAGAATCATATTACTGTGTCCATACTGCAGTCAAACTACGGAATCATTTTTGCAAAATCTTCTAAATGGACTTCTACATGATACTTCATTTTCATTTTCCAGAAATAATGTCCAATCCTTACTTTCCCACTCCTTTCCAATATAAAATTCACATTCTCAAGTTATATAATGAAACTGATAAAGCCAGAAATAAAGGATCTCAGAATCAATAAAGCTAAGAAAAAGCAAATTAGGATGATCTTGTGCGATATGACATCTTTCGGACTAAGAGATATTATGCCTAATCAAATACGATCCATAGACAGAAGTTCTTTCACAACAGTCTCTAATTCATTGAATAACACTCAAGTAGCAAAAAGATCAGCTTGCAATTTCATTGAAAGTTCATCTCAATATGAGAAGGTAAGCATATTTTATAAAGCATCAGAAATTGAATTCCATAGCCAAACAAAGAAAAACTTACTCAATCATACCAGAAGACCTATTTGCATACGAGTAAAATAGGTTATCAATTCGCTCCATCTCTTTTGAAGATGCTTTTCCGGATGCTGGACAAAGAAAATTAAGAAGTAACAACCTTAATCCAACGTAATCTCAAAAATGTCATTTTAAATGTGTAGGGAAGCATCAACGGCTGGTAATTGTAAAACAAATTTGGTAACTTAAAATCCATTCTGACACAAAGTTTGGATTTTGGAAACTTAAATATCAATTGTGTATGAAACATGGCCAAACATGACATACCTGTGGAACATATTGAGCAATGGAAGTTATTTCTAACAAATTACGAAAGAGAAGTATGCAATCATTCTTGTGACGGAAATCCTATCTTGTGATTTCCAAAGAAAAGGAAAAGAAAGATCTACAATTGCCAACCTTTTTGTGGCAGATTCCTAATTTTTCATTTTGACCAGCAGGGAGCAAGTGAAAGAACATGCTCCTCTTATTCACTCCGTTGTACTGCCTTCTTTCCTTCATTTTCGAGCCGTTCGGTCCGATACAAGCTTATCCTTATTGACTTTTCTATTCCCTATCAATTCATTTTCTCATCAACTCATTATCTTATCTTTGCAGCTTGTCATACTTAATTGTTTGCCTGATTTCAGACAGCAACCATATTAACGAGTTGGTTTCATTGAAGTCCGCCAACTATGAGCCCTCTAGTATTTCAAACCCCCATCAAACAAAATCCAAGGAAACGTGAAAATTACTACAGGATTTCAATCTAAAACTAAAAAGAAAAGACAAGAACATCTAGTTCTGACCATTAAAGAAGCAGGAAAGAGGCTATGTGGAAGCAACTTAAAGCAATTACGATCAGTGAACTCACTATCAAATCGGTTAAAAGTACAGATTTTGAATCCAACCCAAAAACAAAAAACAGGACAAGAAACAAAACGACATCAGCTAGCAATAAACCTAACGTGGATTTCTTGATCTCCGCAAAAGTTGAATAAGAAAAAAGGGAATTACCAGAGCGAAAAAGATCGGACGCAGAATAAGTAATCGGAGCAGTGGAATTGGCTTCACCCGTTTTCCTGGACGCAGACTGACGCATCTTCAACAACACCATCCCAGAAAACCAAAAAACACGCAGAAAGCAAACAAAGACCCAAACTTTAGACAGAAACAGAGCAATTGAGAGAAACAGAGAGAAAGACAAGGAGAAGAAAAGAGACCTCGAGCTAGAGAGCCAGAAAAAAGAAGCTTCCTTGTTGCTCTCTAGAAATGCCTTGTTGCTTCGGTCCTATTGATATATACCCACACAAGTATCAGCTCAGCTATGGAGTTTCGTTTTTCCTCTTAATTTTTTTTTTCCTTTTATCAAAATTCCCCTGCTATTTGTTACTATAATTGACAAAAATCATTTAAAAATTAGTGTCGGTTGAAATATAAATACATTAAGAAACACCAAAAAATTAATTTCATTCTAAAGCAAAACAACCACTCGACTCGACTTTCACTTTTGCAGTTTTTCTTGTTGTTAGATATTAAACACTCTTTGTAAAATGTTTTGTGATTGGTAGGTTTGGTTTAGGTGTAGGGTGGCAGAGTAACAGAATCCAGCGTCGCCTGCCATCTGAATTCACTTTTCACGTGTGCTTTATGTACGACTTGTCCTAAGACAGTAATCCTTAAATATTACCTCTTTCACTTCTTACCATTTCACCTGCTACTTCCATTTACGCACATGCTTTGCCAGCCTTTAATTCATGGCCTTCCTTCTTCCTTCTTACCTTCTGATTTTGGAATTGATTCTACAAATTTTTTAGTTCATTTCAAGAATTTATATAATATGTAACTAAAAATAGATGTTGCAAGAACAAAAAAAGGTACTTTTTACCCCTTTCATACTCTACTTGTATTAATTATTAGTTCATTTCAAGGATTTGAATTTTATCAAAAATGAGATCACTTTCACTTATAAGAATTAATCCAGAAAAAAAAACTTATATTTCTTTTCCTGACTTGAATTCATGAGAAAAAGGAAAGCTACAGTTTTGATTGCATTTTCCCGTTTGCTTTTTACTTTTCAACCAAGGAAGAACAGGAAGACAGAAAGTAACAACTCAACCATACATATAAATCGTTAAAATGATAGGCCTGTTGGATCTTCAAATTTCATGTCAGCTTTACAATAACCAGAGGATGGTGCTTTACCAAGAAGGGCCATGAAGGTTTGAGCCAGGTAATAGCTGTCAGCTTAATGCACAACTTGCTTCAATTTGGAACATATACTGCACGCCTGTAACACATGCTTCTGGTGAATAAAGATCAATGGCTGGAATTTAAAGATTATGAACTGGCTTGTATAAGAATTCTGATTAGTGAAATGACAGTGGCAGTAGAAATATATATGTTCTTCAACAATTTTGGGGAGATTGATAGATGCTTTGATGGAATCCATGTTTTTGTTGTAAACATTTTACCTGCTGGAAAAGGATTTTCTGTAATCCTGCTAAAGAAGGTAACCAGGGTGTCAAGACTGAGCAGCCATCTCTGAGAGATAGCACGTAAAGAGAGACACTGCATCCTGCAAATGGTTTGACCGGAGGTCTTCTGGAACCGGTGCAATAAAAATGGTGTCAAAACAGCTCAACTGACCATCACGTGATGAGCCCTCACTGATATTGGATAGAAGCAATTCACAGATCTCCTCTGCCATCTTCGAATATGCTACCCTGCCACATTGACAACTAGAATTGTAAATGTCTAGAACATAGAGACTTCCTATGACTAGTTTTTAGCTAAAGTTCCACTTGGCAGCCATTTTTGTCTCCATTTCATAAGCCAACAAAAATGATTTTGTCAACAAACCTAATGGTGAATTGCCTCGTAGAAAATAAGTAATGATCATGTCGTGAAAATATTTTATAATACCTTGCATCAGTGGGCAATTGGTTACCCAAAACTGCTAAAGATTCATTAAGATGACCAAGAAAGTCTCTGCAGGCAGATTCTTTGCTCTCCAAAGATTCCTGCAAAATTATCAATTCAAAGTAGAGACTATAGAGTGAGAGGGAGAGTGAGAGTGAGAGAAAATCAAATAACAATGCATCTAACACATAAAAGAACAAGAGACGAGAAAAACAAATTAAATAATATCATGGCCAAAGATGGTAAATGTAGAAAATGTTGTCAAAAAACATACGTTATCTGATTACTTCAAATATACCAAACAAGTAATGAGCCTTATCTTCTATGATACTAAAAAGCATTCCAACTAGCAGGCAAAATTAAGGTTTAAAAAGAAAAAAACAACAAAAGGTATTTGAAAGCAATTTAATTTTGCATAGCTAAGGTTATAGTTCCTTCTTTCAAGAATTCTCAACAGCTAGTCCATTAAGGGCAAAGGGGCAAACAGATAAAATGGATGTTAAGCAATCAGCCTGAGTTTGAAGTACTTACCCAGATACTATCAAGAAGAAAAATTCGAGTGTGTCATACAAAAACTATAACTATTGAAGTGGCTGGCATGAACTAAATTTGCAGGCATATTTTCGTGTAAATTAGCAAACCCACTTGCATTTCAATTGATCTAGCAACTGCCACACACAAGTGTTGGCAACAATACACCAAATAAGACAAGCGTTAAAGGATGTAATGTCCTTGAAAATATTTTACCAGTTCACTCATAGCATTGTCTTCTTCCAGAAATGAACTTCTTATCATATAGAATGAAATATACATTCCAGCTCCCAATTCCCAATTTTCAATTTCAGACTTGTGGCCTTCCATTGATGTTGCAAGCCTCCATATCTCTGAGTGGTTGGCTGCATCAAATAGATGTTAGACTTCCTCATGTAGACCTATAACCCATCGTATCAGTTTGCTATCTATGAGTCGAAGTACCAAGGCCAACAAATAGTGAAATTTAAAACTATATTCTTTAAAAAAAATCCATCCCCTTTTCTTTTTGTGTATATGAGTGTGCATGCTTAATTGGAAGCATTACACAAAACCTGGGATTAGGAATCCCATAAGCACTTTTACTATATAATAAAATTGATCCATCAATTACTTTAAGAATAAGTTGTGAAATTTTACCTGACAAAAATAAAACAGGGGCAATTGAAATGATGAAAATAGAGTGAGCTTTTTGCCAATTTTCAAAACCAAGAAAGTGTTCAAGGGCCTTTGTGAGATCTCCATGGTAACTGAAATAAATTGCCTGCACCACAGGCAAAAGGGATCAGCTACAACTTAAGATGCTCCATAAGAGAACAAACACATTTTCTTTTGCAGAGTGGAGAGGCACCACAACTCCACAAGAACGGATTTGGGATTGTAGATATAAATGTTAACCTAGTTTGTCTCAAGCAGGGTATCCTTACAAACAATTAATTATGCAAAGTCTTTGAGTGTCTCATGCACATGAAAGCCATAGATCAAGATACAAGTACAAAATGAAAAATTGATTCAACGTCAGCATAATAAGGTACAGAAAGAAAATAACATACCAAAGCTTCATGCAACCATGCAGATGGAACACCAAGTTCGTTAATAAAGTCTCTCTGTGATTCATCTGTGTTCCAAGTTTCACAATATTGAAACAAAATTTCCCGAATAAGGGTAGTGTGGAGATGAGGATAATTGTCACAATAAGGCATGTGAAGTACCACATAGATTGCCCAATGACATTGTCCAACAGACAACAGCTGAGAAACCAGACCCATGTCAAGAACTTGAAGATCATTTGAAGAGAAAATGCCAACAGCTTCTAAAACTGTTCGCTGATGCCAAATCATGTGGTAGTCTAGTGGGTCATTGGTTGAAGAGAAGGCACTAAACATGGTCTTTGTAAAGCCAAAATCATTACTTCCATTGGCATGAAGAAGCATAAGGTAATATGAGAGATCAAAGTGTTTCTCACTGAAATTTACAGTCTCTTCCAATCGTCCTTCATCAATGTAGATAGGTTTTGGAATTGGAGCCTTACACTCATCAAGAAGATGTTGATAAGTTCGAAAGATAATGGGCAATGGTGTGTTAGGGGCTAGTTGATACCACATCAATAACCCTAAGAACCTTTTCCAATCAATTTCACTGCCATGCAAAGAATCATGAATGTTACCCCCAAGCAACTCATAAAGCCTTATTCTTTCTTTCTCAATGAAGTTGAAGTCTAGGCCATTTATCCTCCATATATCAAGTTGCTGTGAGACATCAGCACGATTCACTACAGACCCACCAGCCTGACTTAACAAACAAGCCAGCCTCACATCTCCTTTAGAAGCAGCTAATTCTGTGGCAGCATCTAGCTGCCGTCCAGTTAGGAGAGAAAATATGTGTTCTAGATAACTTGATTCATTCAAGGAGCTTACCTCCTCCTGAACTCGATGGCAAACACTTTCTTGCAACCAACAACTGAACTCTGCTCTTCGGATAAGAGGCAACGCTTCCTCATCCACTTCTGGAGAACCTTCCTTCATATCTTGCATCATCTCTTCCTCATTATCAGCAGCAATAGATTTTAATTGTCCAGTATTTTCCCTTTCTGAGAAAAGAACCTTTATCAATTCCCAGATCATGACCTGGTGCATCAAAACCAAACGTGAAGAGGATGAGAGCCCTGGTACCTCCAGCTGCCTCTCAATGATGTCTATATAACTGCGACAAATATCTGAAAGCATGAGACGATCGCAGACAGCTTTTTGAAGCTTCAATCTGAACGAACCTACTTCAATTTCTTTTATTTCGTGACTGATTTCCTTAAAAAGCTTTAAGGGGGAATCAAAACCAAACTCAATAAGTTCCTTTCTGGATTTGTTATTCTCGTCCCTTGCTACTTTGTCAATTGCAACTTTCTCTACATTTATCACTGAAGTTAATAATGACTTGTTGCTTCCAACTGGAGAACCAGTATGAACAAGAACTCCATTTGGTCCCCACCCTACACGAAATGACCTACCCATAAACAAACCAGCATCAACTATGTTCCGAGAATGGCTTCTAGTTACCGATGTCTCATGCTTCAGGTCCAGCTTGAAACCTTCTGCCTTTATCATTTTTGACAGCAAGCCCTTGTTTTGTTGGGCCATGAGAACATTTCTTGAAGAGCTAGAATTTAAACTACTGGGATTATACTCAAGAAGAGGCAAGGGAGTTTTCCTTACAAGAGGAGGACTAGACCTGGGGATCATCTTCTGGTTATAATTCTGTAAAGGAGATTTCATGCTTTCCTTTCTGTAAGATGACTTCTGATTTGAAGAGTCATTGATATCTTCAAGCTCATCTTCTTCCTCAACAGGAAACATTAGCATCCTCATCTCTTTCATCCTTGCAGGATCAAGACCAAGATGTGCAGGAAGAGAATGATATAGCATAGGTCCAGTAGGCTCCAATTCTACTTGGTCAGTTTCTTGATCCACATCAAGGACCTCATCATCATCATTCAGCTGAGCAGGATCTTGAACCGTTGGGAGATCATCCATCGTAATGTCTTCTTCATCATCGTCAGCCAAGCCAAATCTGCTGAAGTGGGAAACTGAGAACTTCCAATTGCTACTTGTTGGGTTGAATGAAATAAACTCAGCTCCCTGTCTCTCCATACTTGCCCTCAATTTCTTGGCAACATCATTTCCCCAGTCTGTCCTTATGTTTGATGATATATGTAGAACCAATGTCACTTCAGCCGGCTTGTTGAGCCCCTGTCCAACCGGAGGCTTAGCACTTTCATCTTCATAAACAACCACTTCATGCCTACGAAACTTGACAATCTTATCCAAATCCAACCACCTAACATCAGTCTTACCAAAAAAACTAATTGACCCATAACCAAACCTTCCAACAGTGAAGTCAGGAACACGACCACAGTAACCAGGATCAACCAGTTCACGGGCTACTAAATCCATCACACAAGGTTCCATATAATAATCCTCACCAGTCAAGATAGGTAAGAAAGCTCCAAACTTTCTTAAAATCTCACACGATAACTCATTCTTCGAAGACAGCCTTCTTTTCTTGCATTGAGCATGTAAATCTGAAGTACCCATTTCGAAGCCCACTGCACTGGAACTACGCGTAGAAACACTTCTTCTTGCACTACGAATACCCCCTGATACGAAAAACGAAAGAACATGAATACCTCACCGAGGAAGTTAACATTCAAGAGTTCAACTCTTGAATGCTTTCTTCGAATTTCAACTACAAAATAGAATGAAAAGCTCTCAACTCTTGAATGTTTTCTTCGAATTTCAACAACAAAATAGAATCAAAAGCTCTTACAAACTATGTTTCTTGCTGGTCTGAAGCGAAAAGACAAAAACGAAGTTTAAAAGTTCATTAACCTATTTCAGCAAACACCTTATACACAATACAATAAACACAAAGCGACGAAATTTAAAGCACTAAATTACCCGGGAGGAGAGTAGAAGATGACATTAGAGAAGAAGAAGTCAGCGAGCCCAAGGACTTTAAGGCTTAAGCGACTTTCAGTTGGGTCTGGGTGAAACCACCAACTCCGGTTGTCTGTCGTTCATGGAGTGGAGATCCAGAGACAACCATCACTGAGGTCCGTTTAAGAGGTCGCACAACACAAAAACGGCATGCCGTATAATCGAGGGTAATTTAGTCTTTTCAAGCAGGGATAAATGTTCTCTTTCGAATTGATTTAGTGCTCGCGACAGCCCCCGCTGGCCTAGAAAGAATCCGACTCGTCGGTCGCCGAACATTTGGAAACTTAACACTCCTAACTCTCTCTGTCTAGCTTTCTTCAATTTGAGTGCTACAAAAATGGCTGCTTTTGGAGCTGCCACTTCTAATCAAAACCCTAACAAGTCTGTTGAGGTAAATGAGCATTGTTCTTATCTGAGTCTTCTTTTCTTTGCTTAATGATTGATTTCTTAGGGCTTTAATTAATTTTATTCTAATATTGATTGCTTGTTGGATGCGCGCAACAGTTACTTCAACCTCCTAGCGACTCGGTGTCGAGTCTCAATTTCAGTCCTAAAGCCAACCTTTTAGTTGCCACTTCCTGGGACAATCAGGTTTTACTTTCCCCCCTTAGTTTTGTTGTAATACTTTGCTATCTTTTCTTTTTCTTCACCATGGATGGATTTAAGTGAAATGGGAGCTATCTCTACTTGCTTAATGAATGTTGACTATGTGATTTTGAAACATTTGTATAGGTACGATGTTGGGAAATCTCAAAGAGTGGAGCAACTGCAGCTAGCATGCCTAAGGCTTCCATGGCTCATGACCAACCTGTGATTATCACTTTGTATTTACGAAGCCATCTTTTAATCAATATCTGGATTCCAATTCTTACTCTTTTGCTTTGATTCTTGCCTTCAGGTTCTGTGCTCTACTTGGAAGGATGATGGTACCACCGTCTTCTCTGGAGGATGTGACAAGCAAGTCAAGATGTGGCCTTTGCTTTCTGGAGGCCAATCTGTGACTGTTGCTATGCATGATGCCCCTGTCAAAGAAGTTGCTTGGATTCCTGAGATGAACCTCTTAGTCTCTGGGGGTTGGGATAAGATGCTCAAGTAGCATTCTTTTCCTTATTATAGTGCTAAGCAATTTCCTTTTTTCTTTATAAGTTTTGAATATCACATTCGTTGATCTTGGAGTAGTATCTAAATGACGCTTGAGTTCTTCCTGAAGTAACTTTGTCACTTTGTTGATAGGAATTCACCATAAGTTTGTTGTGGGCAATGTTATGCTTTTTACTTCATTCTATCTTTGTCTTTGATTAGTCAAAATGAATGTTCTGTATTTAATATGCGATCTCTAAAAACTTACATTCTATTTACACTTGGGTCCTTATTGATTGTTTTTTGTCGGCCATGTACAGGTACTGGGATACAAGACAGTCGAATCCAGTTCACACACAACCGCTTCCTGAGCGCTGTTATGCAATGACAGTGCGGCATCCATTGATGGTTGTTGGAACTGCGGACAGGAATCTTGTAGTCTTTAATCTGCAAAACCCTCAGGTAATCTTTTCTTGTGTTATTGGATCATCTTTTCCTATGTTTTGTGTGTGTGGGGAAGAGAGAGAGAGAGGGAGCAAGTGAAGATGATTAAAATGTCTCCTTAGAAACAACTATGGTTATAGTATGACATTTTGGACTAGTGACCAGAATAGAATAAGTTCGAGTGCTAAGCTTCTATGAATGATCCAGCATATATTCTTGAATTTATCGCATTGATATCAATAAATTTTATTTGCACCTTTGAGTGGCAGGTGTATATTGTCAAAAGCATTCTGAGGACATTTGTTCAATTTTGATGGCATCTTTTAATCCTTCTAAGTTTTAACTGTTAATTCACGCCTTATAGTGGCTTGGGCTGTACATTGAATAAAATCTTTTTACTTTAGAAGAGAATCTAACAGAGTTCTTCAGAACAAAGGGCTAGCCATTACAGATTTCTCTGAATTAGGATATCTAGAAAAAAGAAACGTTTGAAGTAGTCTGGGAAATGGCCTGGAAATGTGTGTTAGGCATTAATTAATCTTGCGATTTCTTCTTTCTACTTAAATTGGACATTGGTAATGTGATTAGAAGTTCTATGGTTTTGGATTTGAGATGATCCATGTGAAATTACCCAGGAAATGAAGAACCATTATGCGCTAACAAACTAAAAATCAGTGATCTTCAGTTGTACCTTTTTCCGTTCTGTATCATTTGCAAATCATTGTTTGATTCTGAATGTTGTGAAGTGGTAACAGACTGAGTTCAAGAGAATAACTTCTCCCTTGAAGTATCAAACAAGATGTGTTGCAGCCTTTCCTGATCAGCAGGGCTTCTTGGTATGCTCTCCTGTTCTACGTATGATTTCAAATGTTTGTGGCACTTGTCATCTATAGATCTTCTGTGATTCACTGATGTGGATTGGCATCCATTACTCCCTAAATCTTGCTGGCTAGTTATCATTTGAACTCAAAGTTAGTTGTTTAGCATGCTTTACAATCATTCACGAAAACCACATATAGCAGCAGTTTTCCATGGGTTGAGAATCATCATTGTTTAGGCATGAACATATCTGTTTTCCTTCTTTTCTTTGTATCCCATGTGTGCTAAAATAAATATTAATATATTGGCTGTATTAACTAAACTGTATGTTTTCGGATAGGTTGGTTCAATAGAGGGCAGAGTTGGTGTGCAGCATCTTGATGATGCACAGCAAAGCAAAAATTTCACTTTCAAATGCCACAGAGATGGCAACGACATATACTCTGTCAACTCCTTGAATTTTCATCCAGTAAGTTTGGGTTGTCATTCATAATATCATTTGTTGATGTTCATTGATAGTATACTTCTTCTGTGAAAAGAGTAGTTGTTGCTTGTTGGTATCCTCAATCATGCTTCATTTTTGCTTTCCTGTTAACCGGATACTCAATCCTATATATCAGTTTAATTAATTGGAGAGATTGAAGATGTCTAAGATCACTGTTGCTAGTTACTGATTTTGGTGATTCCTTTTAACTTAACATGTAGCTCTTTTCTGCAGGTCTATCACACCTTTGCTACTGCAGGATCTGATGGTGCTTTTAATTTTTGGGACAAGGATAGCAAACAAAGGCTCAAGGTTTGACTTAACCAGTCTTATAAGTACTAATCCAAATTTTCTGGATTTCTGTGTAGTTTTTGGACAACTCTTCTACATCTGATCAAATAAATATATGTTTGAATTTTTTAAAATTTTCGCCCATATTTTCTCTTTTCATGGAAGTATTGGTAGCTGGTTTTGTTCCTTTCCTGCAAAAATGTACTTTAGTCATGACATCATGTTACTGGAAGCATGTCATATTTCCCTTGGTGTAATATATGCATATAGGTTATGGCTTGTCCTGAAAACAAATTATAAGGAACAACATTATTTTCGACTATAACACTTTTTTCTGATCACAGGCGATGTCGCGTTGCCCACACCCTATACCCTGCAGTACTTTCAACAATGATGGCTCAATATTTGCCTACTCGGTATGCCTCAATTTCCTGATATAGATGCACTGCATCTATATATGCTTCCTCTCCACCGTCATCTTCACCTTCTTTACCCAAAAAAGTGCAATCTGCTTCTTTTATGTTGAACATTTGTGGATCTGATTTCTTCATTCAGAAATTTCTTTTTTCTAGTCTTTCATGGTTTACCTAGAATTTACTAGTTTGATAAAAATGGTTGCTGCTATGCTTCTTTTGATCTTCTCTAGGTCTGCTATGACTGGAGTAAGGGTGCTGAAAATCACAACCCGGCAACAGCAAAAACTTGTATCTATCTGCATTTACCACAGGTTGTAATTTGTACCATCTTTCGTTTTTACTGAATATCTAATGCAACATAAGAAGGAAATACCATATATAACTGTATTGACTTTCAATACAGGAAGCTGAGGTTAAGAGCAAGCCCCGAGTGGGCACAAGTGGTAGAAAGTAAGGACGCATTTTATGAGACGAGTTGGAGAAGTGTTGAGTTTTATCTGAGATGGGCCTCGAAGATGTCATTTTCATTTTGAGTGTTGTTGTCAATAGCAACGTGGGGTTAGGAACAGAGTTGCCCATGCAGGTTATTGTTTTATTCTCCTGCTCTTTTGTATTCCTTAGGATTTGAGTTGCAACATACATAGCTTGAGATATACATGTGCTAGTTTTCTGACAATTCTTTGTCCAATAGTCCATCCTGCGACCAGACAGTACTAAGAAGTTGAATTACAGTACATGAGGTGCCAATGTCAATCAAGGTTTTGAGCTGCTAACAGTTGATCTAATTAAAATCTCAACATTCTCACAATTTTGTACAACCTTTCCTACTGCATTTATCTAGATTTAAGTTGTGGTAAATAAGAAACATTGCTTCGTCCATTTCGAAAAGTTTCAAGCCTTGGTTGTTCAATAAAACATCTTTATTCTTTATGTAGCTGAAAGCATAAGCATATATTGTACTATAAAAATAGTAACCAAAGGTTATTTTCTGGTCAATGCATAAGGGGGTATAGATTGTATTAGGATCAATGATTATGTGGTCCAGCTTATCATATAGTAAAGCGATGAAGATTCTCCTATGGACATGGTGTTATACCTAAAGGTTTAATTGTAATTGTAACCCACTAAGCAATAGCCTAAGTTCCTAACTAAATTCAAGTGAAATAAACAATTCTTTTGAGTAAGAACCAAGAAAAGAACAAATAATGGCACGATGAAAGGAGGGGAAGTTTTCCAGGTAGAAAATATTAGCTTTTTTGTCTCTTGGACTTTATGCATGATATGTATGGCACGCGTTACCTTTACCCTTTTCAACAAAGACAGGATGCAAGTGCCTTTGGAAGTCTGTTTATTTCCAAGACTTTTGGTACAAATTCTTCCATATTACTTCCTTTAAAGATTTGGATGTTGGGTTGTTTAGCATTTGTTCCTAAAGCTTATAACAAAAGATCTTGCTGATGAAATCAAATGTTGTGCGAGGATCCCCTACAGAGGGATGGTTTTCAAGCGCTTGGGTCAATTTTAACCAGCATGGTTTTTGTTGTTTCCTAGTGAGGTTTGACCCATACTTGCAGCAAACTTCATACTAACCATTTGCATGCACTTGAAGTGTCTGGTCTTTATGTGGACACACTCTTGTCTCTTCAAGACACCTTTTCCTCCGTTTGTTTAGCTATTAGCAGAATATAGCTACCCGTTAGCTATTAGAATTGCTTAAGGCTCTATTAAAGCCAAATGTTTAGCTGTTTAACTACAGGCCTTATGCCTTTTTTTTGGCTTCCAATCATAATGTGGCAAAGTTGCTTGGAAAAGAATATGAAATCAAGCATTAGCCCACATTTCTTCCTATTCCATATTAAAACTAATTGAGATCCATATAACTAAATAAACTCTTCCCACATACTACCATATGACTTAAAATTAAAAAGTTATTGCAATATTCAGACCTCAATTATTGATACCGAGTTAAGTTATTTTCTTAAATTTAAAATCAATTAAGTTTAAATTGTATATAATCTTAAATTTTTAAAAGAAATTTTATTTGTGTCATAGGGTAGAATGTAAGAAGATCACAGGTTCAAATTATTCCTTTGTGACTAGTAAGATCTCAAGGCGAGCCTTGGAGCAACCGGTAAAGTTGTTTCTTTGTGATTAGAAGTTCACAAGTTCAAGTTACAGAAACAGTCTTTGTAAAAAAATACAAGAGACTGCGTATAATTGATGTCTCTCACCCAACCCTATTTAAAAACTATGCCCTGAAACATAAAAAAAAATTTTGGTAGATTTGAGTTTCTAATATTAATTATATTTAATCTATTACTTAAATTTAATTATATTTATAAGATTATAAAAGAAAAGAAAGAAAATCTCAAATCTAAGTCTAAGAGGCCCGGAGGCTATCAAGTTTCAGGGCATATGCTATTGAGATGGAGTAGAGATTTTTAAGTGCTTACGTTTTTGTTGTTCAGCGAATTTAAGTGCGGATGGAGTACATACTCTCACATTACCTTAAAGTGCTGATGCGAATGATCTAAGCTAATTTCTTAACTGATATCTGTCCTGCCTTTCAGGGGTTGGTCTGCTTGCAGGTGGCCTAAGGCCTTATCTTGTAAAGCTTTGCTGGACCTGGTAATCTTCCTTCGTCATCTTCATCCTAACCTAAGTTCTGATGTAATGGATAGTCTCAACTCAACTCTCAAATTTTTATGACATGCACACTTGGGCTCTCTGTATATGTCTCAGTCTGTGGTACAACTACGCTGGTAGTTCATGAACCAAAGATAAATATATGTAGCTCATAGCTGCATGTGGCTTCTGACATAACCAAACCATATATAGAACGCAGTTGCTGGGGGTAATTCAGTTGCGCAGAGCTTGGAGTTATTGAATTAAAGTTAAATAATCTATTGAATTCAGAAGAGGACAACAAAAAATAGTGAGCAGCGGGGGACAGGGGGACTGTAATTGATGACAACATCTTAAATATGCAGAGACTCTGTATGGCCTAATGAGGCCAAAGAATGAATGGTCAAAGATAGCAGCTACTAGTCGACGACAATCCCAAGAAAGACTGGAATTTATACTAATATTTTTATGGGATGAGCATGAAAACTACATGAAACGTTGGGTTTGTGTCAAATTGGGTGATATGATATGGGCAGGGATAGGTTTCTTTCCTATGTTTAGTAACTCTGGGTGATGCGAGCCACGAAGTGCTTCTGTCTTCTAACCGCCGCAATATGTATATATGTATATAAAACACCCAACTCTAGTATATATACAGTACTATTACCATTCATGGTTTTGTACAAAACTAGAGGCATGTTTTGTTACTACTTCTGCAGGGAAAGTTTAGTATTATGAAAGGTAATTGCCATAATCCTTATTTTTCTAAATTTTCTGAATTGTTTGAGTCCCAGAAACAAAATTTTTGTTAAAAACTTAAGAGAAATATTACGTATAATTGATGTCTCACACTCGATCTTAACAAAGCGAAAAAAATTGAGTCTGTTGTATTTTTCTTGTTAATGTAAAAGCGTGAAAGAATAATCCTTACCTGTATATCAATAAACTAATTAATGAAAATTTTGGTTAAATAATTTGATAATACACAACATTACAATTTACGAGCAACACAGACTAAGAGCCAAGACCTGATGGGACCCAGAACTGAATTGACGAGTGGAAGCCTGGAAGGCCGCAAATGATGCTTATAAAAGCCCCCTCAGGCTCATCGGTCCTCACACTACAAGACCTCTCTCACTTTTTTTTGTCTTTTCAAGTTCTCTCCTTTCTCTCACGGGCATTTTAACAAACACAAAAATCCAAAAAGTATCAGAAACGTTTCTTTAAACGCCATGGCTAGACCTCAACAACGATACCGTGGTGTGCGACAAAGGCATTGGGGCTCGTGGGTCTCCGAAATACGTCATCCCTTACTGTAATCCCCCATCCTTGACGCGTTTTCATGACCTTTTTGCTCACTACCGAAACGTTTCGTTTCTATGCTTAAGACACAATTGTGCTGAACTTTTTTCTGTCTATTACAGGAAGACTAGAATATGGCTAGGCACATTCGAAACGGCGGAGGACGCAGCAAGAGCCTATGACGAGGCAGCGAGACTCATGTGTGGGCCAAAAGCGCGCACAAATTTTGCATATAATCCCAATGAGGCACAGTCATCGTCATCAAAGCTTCTCTCAGCAACTTTGGCAGCTAAGTTACACAAGTGTCACATGGCAGCCCTTCAAGTCACCAAAAAGAATGTAACAAAACAGATGCATGAAGCACAATGTACCCCATTTGGGACTAGCAACGGTGGGATTGCCGGAAACAGCTCGAGATGGCCGGAGGGGAAATGGGTTGGTGAGAATGGTCAAGTAGACAATGGACAACAGCAGTTTATGGCTCTTGAAGAACACCATGTAGAGCAAATGATAGAGGAGTTGCTTGATTATGGTTCCATGGAGTTTTACCCTGCTTCTCAAACATAAACTATATAAAATTCAGATATGAAAATTACTGTAGTAGCTAATAGCTAATTACCTTCCAATCCTGAACTTGCCTTTCCATGTTCACCTATATATATATATTCCACTTCTTCTTTGCTACAATAATATGACCTTTCACTTAGCTTAATGCTACACATGCAACAAGTAACTTGCATTAATTTGGGCAGTTAAGAGACTCAAACCTGAACCTGTAGAAGGTAAGGTGTCTGGTTCGATAAAGTAGTGTGAACGTAAATGATACAAAGAGTTAAGTGTAGGCGATTAGATAACGATGTATGCTCGTAGAAAAAAAAAAGTGAAAAGTTGATGACGGCAAATGTTGGCATTATATGGAAGATATTCCTTGTTTCTTTCCCTTCTCTGTTATGAGCTTCATGTGGGGAAAAGAATCTCAACACTGAAAAGTTCCAAAGCCTCAGAATCACAGATGGAGATGAGAAGTTCCACAACACCTTCAGTTTTTGTTTTGTTCCAAGAAATGTTTTCCTATACTCAATTTAATAGTATAATAACTAAAATCTACAATTACTTATAAAATTAGTCATTTGTGTCCTAAATATAATTAAGTAATAGTATTATGGGGACAAGACCTTATTAGAAGATGTTCCCTTGTCCTGTATAACACTCTCATTGTGTGCGTACAAGGAATGTTGTCACTGTCATGGCCAGAAAACGGACAAGTTTAATTTGCAGATTTCGAGCCACTGAAGCTTCATATATTGTGTGCTTCAGAAAAGTTGAGAATATATATTTTCTTCTACGTAATGTGCTGTGTTTTGGAAGATGATAAGAGAATTGACAGCCTCTCTCTATCCTTCCAGCTTAGATCCTTTGATTTCCTCATAGTCAAAAGCCATTACTTTTTGACTAGGCCAAGCATTCTCACTAATCATTCTAACAAAACACTTGCTCTTGTTTTCACATTTTTCACTTTTCTTTGAATTTCATGCTTGGCAAGCTAAATTGAAACTATTTTAGATATACTAGCTAAAGGTATAGTTTTGTTTTAAAATAAAATTGACCATTTTCTTAATATAAATTAGATTAAGTTTATTGTTAAAAACATTCTCATAAAAAATCATATCCTTTACTAATTTTTCAACGAATTCAAAACAAAGTATGAATATATTTTTATTTGTGAATATCATATCAAAATTCTTATTAATTTTGATACTAATAATAGAATTGATATTTAAAATTAAAAAATTTTATACATTTTTACAAAAATAATCCCATACGACATAAGTTATATTTATATTATTTTTATTAGTATGATGTATATTAACTAATACCGATTAATATACGAAATACAAAACACTATTGATAACTCTCTTTTTTCCCATTATTTTGTGGCAAAGAAGAAATTTTTTTCACTGAAAACATTTAAAAGCTGGAGTAGCATCCTCATCATGTGAATACACTTTGTCTCTTACCGAACTCTCGAAACTTTTATATGCAATCCAGTTGGGATATTGTATGACACACACTCATAAGCAAAGTCATGAGAATTTCCAGTTCTGTATGGACCTACTTGGTCACTTTTATGGAGCCATTGTTGCAGAAAGGGACGATTCCTGGGTAATGCATGATATGTACATAGGTGCAGTACTGACGTGAAATCTCTAAAATTTTATGAGATAGATTTGGAAGCAAGTAAACTGATGATTTGCATCCACACCTATAGCTACGTAGCCTTTCATATTTTCTTATGAAATCTTTATAAAAAAAATACAAGAAAAATGCTGCATATAATTGTTGCTCTAAATTTGTTATCGTTTTTTTTTTATATAGTTACTTACTAATGGTATGAACAATCAACATAGACGCAAAGGTAAGAAAAAATGGCTGCAGGCAATAATCTGTCTGGTTAATTATGTTTATAGATGAATCCATTGATGAGTAGCTTCCCAAAAATAAAACTAATGGTGGGATCCAGTATGCTACGTACCAGCCACCACATGCTTATGGATTAATCATCCATTTCAGAATATTGATTTTGTCGCCCGCAAGCCTTCATCATAATTAACCTGTCTTAATTTGCTGGTAATTTAATATAATAAAAAAAGTTATCACTCTAGCTAGTAAAAGGCTTCGTGCATATAACACTATATATTATAAGTAAATTATACAGGTACAGAAGTATAGAAATTACTAAAGTTTTAAAACAAAAAAGAGGTAAGAAATGATCATAGGGCGTGGAATCTCACGTCCAAATCATGGAGGAGACACTCATGTGGGCATTCAGCATGCTCATTCAATCTCTTGTTGGATTTTTTGGATGTGTTTATCATTGAGTTTAGATACTTGTCTTTGAGTGATATGATAACCTAAGATCCACCCACCAAAAAGACATTACTTTTCTAAGGTTGGTGGCCAAGCACTACTATTGGCCAATGAACTCTCCTTATACCCCCATTTTTTACTAGTCCAAGACGAATCAAATCTACCAAATAGTATGCTCATTTCAACTAAAACTAGAGTTGAGCTTCTAGACAAGACTAGAACCAAAAAAACATATATATCTCCCTTCTTCAAGATTGGTATGTGTCTCTTCCTACCTTCTTGCTCCTTCCCCATTCCTTCACATGCAAAACCCATGTTGTCCCAAGAGCTATGCTCTCTATTTGCATGTGCATGTTGTGATTGCACATGGTTTTAGCTACCACTTCTTGTGAAGTAGGTTCAAGGGACATGAATATATGTGGTACCATCTCAATTAATTAGTTTCAACCTCTCTTTACATTTTTTTTTAAAAACAAATTGTACACGTGTATGAGAACGTGAGGTGACTACAACCTATAATTCATGAATTCTTAATATCATCGATCTTCCATTCAAGCGAGCCTTGGAGCAATTAATAAAGTTATTCATTTGTAATTGAAAAGTCACAAGTTCGAGTTACAAAAATAACCTCTTTGTAAAAAAAATATAAGAAGAAGACTGAATACAATTCATATTTCTCATTTAACCATCGTAAAGTGAAAAAATTAGGATTGTTGTTGTTATTGTTTAATATCATTGGTCCTCCGCTGAATCTTATTCTTCCCACCTAGTTGGTTAGATTGGCATGTTTCTATAGCATTAAATGCATTTGGTCGAAAGCAATAATTTTCTATGTATGCATACCATTTAGGATCATAAGATTTGTGAGTCCCTTTGTCCAATTTCTTCTCTTCATCACATGGTCATCCTAATTACATAGAAATTTTGTTCCCAGAATCAAACATGCACATGGGTTTTTAGCTACCTTTTATCGTCTTGCGAGGATAAGGAAGACAAGAGCGAGTGGATGATTTCTTGTTCCCACATTGACCATGCACTATGCTTACAACTTAGCTCTTTCCTTTCCTTCAGAAATTTGATTGGGCTTTACTTGTAAGCTCATGTCAATGCCAGGACTCTAAATCAACTGATACTTCAAAGTGGAAAGCCTAGATCTTCATTCAACTTCCCAAGTCCAGCAGTCGTCAGTAATTATCTGAACAGGCAAGCCTAATAGAGCCCAAGGAAGCATTAGCATAGAGAATCGAACAATCTCAGCTCACTGCTCTATTTCCAGTCGAGCTAGAACCACCCAATCACATCGCTCCACATAGACAGTGCCATTCACCATTTGCGCCATTCATGACAAGAAAATTAACTATCCACTGTGACCTTCGCTTTGCTCTCTAAGCACGTGCTTAAGTGAAGCCTATATTCGTTAACTATTTGACGAATTTCCTACAAGCTCGGATCCAACCAAATACCGCCACGCGTAATATGATTAGACAATGAGCGTGGCAAGTTGGGACCCACACGAGGCCCAAGTCCTTCGCTTGGGTCTTGGAGAGTGAGATACTGAGATGTGGTTCAATTTTTCAAGGACTGTTTCGTGGGGGGTTTTTGCATTCCAATTTTTTATGTTAACCACAAAACATCTCTTCTTATGCAGAAATTCATTCATCAACCTTCTCCAATTCATTTCTTGAATACCCATTTCCTCTATTTGTAAATAACCATTCAATAAAAATGGAAAGATACTAAAAAAAGTAGCGAGTAAGCTTAATAAGAGAGGGAGGTTGGTTGATACACTTGAACAGACACTTCAAGAATTACGTAAAGAAGCCAACTTTGGAGCTCAGAGAACCAGAGAGAAAAAGATCAAAGTGAAAAGTTTAATTCAATAACATAGAGAAAGCAAATGGCAACCAAAGGCCTTAGCTTGGAGGAAATTAAAAACGAGAACGTCGATCTCGTTAGTCCTTCTTACTCTGTTTCTTGTTATTTCAATATTGTTTCTGTGTATACAATTCATCTTCGCTTTCATTTAATTTATTAGTTGGTTTTGCAATAAATGTGTTAAGAGTTGCCATAGAATTAGCAGACAACACATGTATATGTTGCAAGGAAGAGATACATTTTAATGTTGTTATGTAATAATGTGTGACAGGAGAGGATACCAGTTGAAGAAGTTTTTCAGCAACTGCAATGCACCAGAGAGGGTCTTAGTACTGATGAAGGGCAAAAAAGGCTCCAGATCTTTGGCCCCAACAAGCTCGAGGAGAAGGAGGCAATTTCTCATTTTCTTTTCTACTGTAGTTTTTTTGCTAGCGAAAATTAGAATTAAAAACTGATGAGTTATTGACTATTGTTATTTATTAAAAAAAAACACGAAACAGGAAAGCAAGATCTTGAAATTTTTGGGGTTTATGTGGAATCCTCTCTCGTGGGTCATGGAGGTGGCTGCTATAATGGCCATTGCTTTGGCTAATGGAGGAGTAAGCATTAAGCATTAATGTTCTATAGAGATATTCACGAACAAGTGTATATGAAAATCCACTAATGGTAATAATTCGAACTGATTGTGTAGGGAAAGCCACCGGATTGGCAGGACTTCTTAGGTATTATGGTGTTGCTAGTCATCAACTCCACCATAAGTTTCATTGAAGAGAACAATGCAGGAAATGCTGCAGCTGCTCTTATGGCTGGTCTTGCTCCTAAAACCAAGGTCTCTCTGAATTCACCACTAATGCAATCTTATATATTTATCATACAGCAATTTGGTCATCAGGATCAGGAAGGAGGTTTGAGTACCTCCCTAATCCTGGTAGATGAACGAAGTGAGGGTTGTTCGTGTATTTTAGCTTTCTTATGTGCCAAAAAAAAGGGAAACAACAACTTTATCAATCGGATCGAAATGTGAACAATTTCAGGTCTTAAGAGATGGACAGTGGTCAGAGCAAGAAGCTGCTATCTTGGTCCCTGGAGATGTGATCAGCATCAAGTTGGGAGATATCATCCCTGCAGATGCTAGGCTTCTCGAGGGAGATCCTTTAAAGATTGATCAATCTGCGCTCACCGGTGAGTCCTTGCCAGTGACAAAGCATGCAGGTGATGAAATTTTTTCAGGGTCTACCTGCAAGCAAGGTGAGATTGAGGCTGTTGTGATTGCAACTGGAGTCCATACCTTCTTTGGTAAAGCTGCTCACCTCGTTGATAGCACCAATCACGAGGGTCATTTCCAAAAGGTAAAACTTTCCCCTAACGATTTGATGTCTCTTAAGTATCTGTTAGCTCTGAATCATTCCTGATGTTTATCTGGATTTTAATGGTTTGATCAGGTTTTGACAGCCATAGGGAACTTCTGCATCTGCTCCATTGCTATTGGCATGATTGTAGAGATTATAGTAATGTACCCAATTCAGCACAGAAAGTATAGGGCTGGTATTGACAATCTTTTGGTCCTCCTCATTGGTGGAATTCCAATTGCTATGCCAACAGTTTTATCTGTAACAATGGCCATTGGATCCCACCGTCTCTCGGAACAAGGAGCCATCACCAAGAGAATGACAGCTATTGAAGAAATGGCCGGAATGGATGTTCTATGCAGTGACAAGACTGGAACTCTTACACTCAACAAGCTTACTGTAGACAAGACCTTGATTGAGGTTACCACTTAATTCAATATGAACCTAATTTCATAAAGTAAAGCATGACAAATTAGTGTTGAACATTGTTTAAGAAAATCTGTTCTGAGTCTGAGAAATCATGCTCTTATTATCCGACAAATTCCTACATTATTATTGACATTGAGATACTCGGTTTGATTCTCAGGTATTTGCCAAGGATGTAGACAAAGACCAGGTGATTCTACTAGGGGCCAGGGCTTCCAGGGTGGAGAACCAGGACGCCATTGATGCATGCATTGTTGGGATGCTTGGCGATCCCAAGGAGGTTTGTAACATTAGCACCTCTTACGTTCCATGTTCTTTTTAACCAAGTTGGGAATGTCATGCTCCAACTTTCTTCTCTTCAGGCAAGAGCAGGCATCACAGAGGTACATTTTTTTCCATTTAACCCTGTGGACAAGCGTACAGCTATAACATACATCGACTCCGGTGGCAATTGGCACAGAGTAAGCAAAGGTGCGCCAGAGCAGGTAATGGATCCTCTTATGGATGACTTTATTGAATTTGATTTTGCTTTGCTGTATAAAACAGACATGTACATAAGCACATATATGATATCTGATGTGATTACTAGATTATTGATTTGTGCAACCCACGTGAGGATGTTAAAAAGAAAGTTCATGGCATCATTGACAAGTTTGCTGATAGAGGACTCCGCTCTCTAGCTGTCGGGAGACAAGTGAGTTTGTATTCTCTCTCTGCTATGACTGTGTTCACAGAAATTAGTGCTCTGTGATGGCTTCTGATTCAACTTTGGGTTCTTCCTATTACAGAGTGTACCAGAGAAAAGCAAGGAAAGCTCTGGAGGTCCATGGGAATTTGTGGGTCTCTTACCTCTCTTTGATCCTCCAAGGCATGACAGTGCAGAGACCATTAGACGTGCCCTTAATCTAGGAGTTAATGTCAAGATGATCACTGGTGACCAGTTAGCAATTGGCAAGGAAACTGGTCGCAGGCTTGGAATGGGAACCAACATGTATCCTTCTTCTGCTCTGCTTGGACAGGACAAGGACTCTGCTATTGCTACTCTCCCTGTGGATGAGCTCATCGAAAAGGCTGATGGCTTCGCAGGTGTCTTCCCCGGTAAGCAGATAAAACTCTTAACTTTTATATTTGAAGATGAATATTGCAAAGATCATGTTGCTTGTAAAATTTTCATGGTCAAAAAACTAACAAATGGAGACGGGCAGAGCACAAATATGAAATTGTCAAAAGGCTGCAAGAAAGGAAGCACATATGTGGAATGACTGGAGATGGAGTGAATGATGCACCGGCACTGAAGAGGGCGGACATTGGAATTGCAGTGGCTGATGCCACAGATGCAGCACGAAGCGCTTCTGACATCGTCCTGACAGAGCCAGGATTAAGTGTGATTGTCAGTGCTGTTTTAACAAGCAGAGCAATTTTCCAGAGAATGAAGAATTACACTATTTATGCTGTTTCTATAACCATCCGTATTGTGCTTGGCTTCCTGCTCCTGGCTCTGATTTGGAAATTTGATTTCTCCCCTTTTATGGTCCTAATTATTGCTATACTCAATGATGGGACAATCATGACCATTTCTAAGGACAGAGTGAAGCCTTCTCCCATTCCTGATTCATGGAAGCTTAAGGAAATATTTGCCACTGGAATTGTTCTTGGCACATACTTGGCCATCATGACTGTGATATTCTTTTGGGCTGCTCATAAAACCGACTTCTTCTCTGTAAGAAAATGCCATGAACTTTTCATCTCCCTCCCATTACATAGACATATGTATGCTAGAAGTGAAACTTTGCTTGCCATACTAATACTAAACTAACAGGAAAAATTCGGGGTTAGATCTATCAGAGACAACCACGATGAGCTTACAGCTGCTGTATACCTCCAAGTCAGTATAGTCAGTCAAGCACTCATCTTTGTCACAAGGTCTCGGAGCTGGTCTTACGTGGAACGCCCTGGTCTATTGCTTGTTGTTGCCTTTGTTATAGCACAACTAGTAAGTTGCATTTAACTGTTTCTTGAAACTTCTCATTGATCATCAACATAAGTCGAATTCTAATAAAAACATGTTCATCAAGATTGCAACAATCATTGCTGTTTATGCCAACTGGAGATTCGCGAAAATTGAAGGTTGTGGATGGGGATGGGCTGGAGTTGTATGGCTCTACAGCATTGTCTTCTATATCCCACTTGATATTCTCAAGTTCATCATTAGGTATGGTTTGAGTGGCAAAGCCTGGGACAACCTCATCGAAAACAAGGTACCTGGAAAACCCAAAATCAAACACCTTCTGATCATCATCAGGAAACTTTTCTCAATTCTCTTATGTGCTTGAATTCACTATGCAGACTGCTTTCACATCCAAGAAAAACTATGGCAAAGAAGAGAGAGAGGCTCAATGGGCAGCTGCTCAACGCACCCTACATGGACTGCACCCTCCTGAAAGCTCGGAACTCTTCAACGATAAGACCAACTACAGAGAGTTGTCTGAAATTGCTGAACAGGCCAAGAGGCGGGCTGAAGTTGCAAGGTAATGTTGAACAGAAACAAAGACTAGCTCTTGTTCTTATCACCGTTTAACAATTTGTGTGAGTTCCACTGATGGTCTCTCTAGTTATCATCAGGCTAAGGGAGCTCCACACGCTCAAGGGTCACGTAGAGTCGGTGGTGAAGCTAAAGGGACTTGACATTGACACCATTCAGCAGCACTACACAGTGTGATTGAGAAGACAGGAACAGTGAGCTTTTTTCCATGAAAGGGAAGAGATGTCAGTGAGAAGTAGGGAATAATCAAATGCTTAGTTTGTAGGATGCAACGCAAGGGTGGGAATAAATGGTAATGATAGTGAGTATTGGACAGTGACTCCTGTCCTCGTACTATATTATTCCTTCTTTTAATGGATTCCCCATTTTTGCTTTTAGCATATTCATCTTGCTTTCTCTTCTTCCCCACTTATTAACAAGAAAAAGAAGGAAGGAAAATATATATATATTATTTAAATTACTTTTTATATATTATAAATCATTTATTATTATGTAGAAATAATTTAAATAATATTAGTAATTTGAACCAAAAGTTAATATCACAAAAATAAATATAGCCGTCGGTGTGGTAAAAAAAAAAGGTTATTTCTATATTTAGACATTGGACGAGGTTAAAAAACTAATTTAATTCTATCCATTTTTAAATTTAAAAACATTTAAATTTTTAATTAATATTATGCTCATTTGCATCTAAATTTTAATTTTTAAATTCAATTCCAACTAAATTTTTCTTTTTATAAACTAAGGATTCCTAATATAATATACTGTACTCAAACCCTAAACAAAATGTAAAGTTCATTTTAGTTTTAAAAATGCATGAACTAGTCTTTGAAGCAATCCATTTGTTGTGGCTTTATCTGCAAAATCCACTTTTGGGTTGATCCTAAGGTGTATGACCACAAGTCGATGTTTCTTTTCATATAATCTTATTTTTCTCTTGCCGGACTCCGTTATTCATTGATAAAGAGAATGGAGATAACCCAAACTCCGCTGTTACTTCCCTTCCCTTCAATTCAAAAGGGATCGATATGACCGTCAAAGGATCATTCATGAAAATAGACCTTTAACAATGTAAAGTTCTAAAGGCAAAATTATTTCGTTGATAAATTATTCATGAATTTTTATTTTTTTTATTTTATTGTCTACACGTAAAATCACAATAAACTCAGTCTTTTCATTTTGTAATTATCGGATGAGGATTATTAATTATACGTAACCTTCTTCTTATTTTTTATATAAAGAGGTTGTTTACGTGACTTTCAAGTCACAAAAGAGTAACTTTACTAATTGTCTATATGTAATTTCATGAAATTAAGATTAAAAAATCTAATAATGATTTTCTTTGGAAAATGAAGCAATATTCTTAATATTGAAGTATCATGGAATCCATAAGTAAAGCTAACCATTTCTAAGTATATTGATCAATGTTATGAATACCGTATCGGTACCGGTTTCGGATTGGGTTCTGGAACGGTACTGTACCGG
>JANIMX020000148.1:1735188-1745847 GCA_024582655.2 Erythroxylum kunthianum | reverse complement strand
GTAACGTTTTTTGTTGACTAAAGGAGCGTTGACCCAATGCATAAAACGAAACCCGATATCGGGTTTCATTTTAAAACGTTACTCGATATCGGGTTACGTTTTAAGACGTTACTAGATATCGGGTAACGTTGTGAAACGTAACTCGATATCGGGTTACGTTTTCTGTTGACTAAAGGAGCGTTGACCCAAGGCATAAAACGTAATCCGATATCGGGTAACGTTTTCTGTTGACTAAAGGAAGCAGAAAACGTAACTTGATATCGGGTAACGTTTTGAAACGTTACCCGATATCAGGTTACGTTTTCTGTTGACTAAATGAACGTTGACTGAAGGGTATTTTAGGCATTTATATAAAAATTGGGTATAAGTATAATAAGTTTGTTTGAGCGGCTGTAAAAGTTTTTTCACCAAAATGTGGCTAAAAACGAATGAACATATTTCCACGTGATTGATTATATTCTCAAAATCCGCGCCAAAAGAACATAGCAATCACTCTCATTCCTTTGGATTAGGAGAGTAATGGATGATTGTCTTAAACTAAGGAATAAAAATATTACCTATTTAATGATACGTTCTTACCAAAAATAACTTTTCATTCTATACATATATTTTTTTTCATACCCACTAAATAATCACGCCCTAATTCTTTAATTGAACTTCAATATCAACTATGGACAATGATTCATGCCCATGTGCCTTATATACAATTTAATGTATTTAGTGAAAAAATAATAATAATAAACCATATGACCCATCATTCGTTCAATGTATGTCTCCCTATGATGTATATAGTATGTTGCATCCTATCTATTATTTTAGAATGGAACCAACCTACTTTTTTTTTCTTTTTTTTATTAATTATATTTTCCTTTATTTTTCCTAATTGACTAACAGAAAAGAAAAGAAGAAAATGGTGTCGTTTTATTTTTCATTTTGCTTACTTTTCCTTCTCTTTTTTGAATGTTTCATCTAATGTGGTCGTTTCATATGTGTGTAATGTGGATAAGGGTCTTTTCCTTTTTACGTGAAGACTGACCAACAATCAACGCACCGAACAAAATGAATAGCCCAAAGTGGAAGGCAAATCCTCCACAAAATCATGGACTTCTAGAAGCCGAAGACATGTGGGAAAGCTTTGTATAGTTGGAACCCTTTAATGTGAGAAACTTTCAAGTCCATTGTTTGAACTTTGAAAGTCAAAATTATTATTTTTGTTTATTTTATTTTATTTTATTTCCACATTTATTTGAGTGGTGATGAATGAACCCATACTTTATTTAGGTAAGGCGGACCCATTAAATGTATAGGCAGATCTAAGATCTAGAGGAGCAAGGTTTTAACACACTTTAAGCTTTTTAAAAATAATAATTAAATGTTAATTGAATTTCTTTTAAATATTAGTTAGATTGAATTTGTTAAACTTTCTCAAATAATTTACACATTCAAAAATAAAATTATAAATTTTATTGAAATGAAAAATTGAAAAATAAGAAAAAGAACAATAATAGATGAATTCTAAACTTAGATTTTAGAATTCTATATATTATTGTGCTGCTAAATTTTATGAAATTTTTTGATTTCACAATTTTTTTTGGGTTATATTCTTAAGAAAATGGTTTAGTCTTTGAGCAATTGGTAAATATTACTCTTTTGTGATTAGAAACTTTACAAGTTTAAAAATGCGTACAATTGATGTCTTATTTGTTTAAGCTGATATCTGATAGCTGATTGTGAAAAGCTACATTTAGTAATTTATTGAATAAGGAACTGTTTGGAGCTTGAACAGTTATCAGAAACTATTTGATGTTCTTTACCAAATTACTAGTAGTTGAATCAGGAGCTGTTTGGAGTTATCAATTTCTCTCAAACGCTAAAACAAACAGACCGTGAGTTTGTTGTCACTTTTACTCTTAAGAAAATAGGAAAAGGTTGAACGTAGATTATGTAATGAGAATAGTATTTTCCTGGATTAAATATTTATCCAATTTTCCGGGTAAATACTTTTAATATAATAAAATTATTTTAATAACTAAATCATATAGTAAACTAAACATGGCAAATTAATGAATTTAATTAGCTAATATAACCATGATTTGAAATAAGAAAAAATGTAAAGAATTTTTGGGTGTTCAAGTCAAGCAAAGGTGGCTAAGGTCAGGTGTTGTACAGCTGACAGATAACTTCTGCAGACGTTGTAGACAAACAACGATTTAATAATTGAAAACTTCTCACGTTTTATTGCTCACTATTATCCTTTTCCATTCACGAGCTTTCCTGGAAAATATACAGCTTTGAAAGTTCAAAGCAGCTACTTCCCTACTCTCTTGGACCTTTTATATGCCTTGGATTTCCACCTCACATAAGTCTATCTCTCATTTTGTGCTTCCCTTCGCACATCGGCTCGAAAAATCTTTTCTTTCTTGTAACCAAGTTCCAGAAAAGATCAAGAGAAAGTAGGTGATATACACAAAGTTCTCAGTTTTGGTGGGTGTTAAGAATATATTGTGTTTGCTGTGCTGCTGATCGTTCAACAATGGAGGGCGGTGATATTTATAGAGCAAGTAACAGTCTGAGAAGGGGAAGTTCTTCAATATGGAGAAACACTGGTATGGATGTTTTTTCGGTTTCTTCACGTGAAGAAGACGATGAGGAGGCTCTTAAGTGGGCTGTTCTTGAGAAGCTGCCTACATATGATCGTTTGAGGAAGGGCATATTAGCAAGTGCATCGAAAGGTACAGCTTCTGAGATTGACATACACAACCTTGGATTCCAAGAAAGGAAGCATTTGATCCAGAGGTTGGTCAAAGTAGCTGAAGAAGATAACGAGAGATTCTTGTTGAAACTCAAGGATCGTACTGATAGGTAAAGACTCGTTATCAAAACTTGGTTTTTGGTTGCTAGAAATTTTAGCAGTGGAAGTTACTAAAAGATGGGAACCCGGAATAGAAGTTGGATCTTTTAACAGAGATATAGTCGAAGAAGAAGAAACAGAGGAGCTCTGTTTTTTAATCGTGTAAAGTAGTTGATCTTAGATGCATTAAACTTGATACTTCTTTCTCTAACTTTTTTATATGCCCTTGTTGTTTTAGGGTTGGAATTGATCTGCCAACAATTGAAGTCCGATATGAGCATCTGAATATTGAAGCAGAGGCATATGTAGGAGGCAGAGCTTTGCCTACATTCATTAACTTCTGTATCAACATAGTAGAGGTAACTGCTTGTCATCATCTTAGTATTAATTGCGATTTTTGGCATATGATCTATCTATTCCAACTATGGATGTGCAGATATACTAATTTTGCTTTTTATTTCAAAAGGGTTTGTTGAATTATCTTCATATCCTCCCAAATCGAAAGAAACATCTGACCATTCTTAAGGATGTTAGTGGAATCGTCAAACCATCAAGGTGAGATTTAAGCTGCTAGTTGATATATGATTGTTCATCTTCTACCTATTGACAATTTTTTATATATAATCTGTATCCACTTGTAATCTCACTATGCATATGTTGCAGAATGACTTTGCTACTAGGTCCTCCAAGTTCTGGAAAGACCACGCTCTTGTTGGCATTGGCTGGAAAGCTTGATCCCAATCTAAAGGTGTTCACATATCCTTGTACTTTATTTGGTTTATGAGGATTAAGCTATTAATTTCAGACTTCCCGTATAGAGTTTCTTATCTAATTTGAGGAGTTTTCATTTCTCTTATAGTTCTCTGGTAACGTGACTTACAATGGCCACAGCATGAATGAATTCATTCCACAGAGAACAGCTGCCTATATCAGTCAACATGATCTCCACATTGGAGAAATGACTGTAAGGGAAACTTTGGCATTTTCTGCCAGGTGCCAAGGAGTTGGATTCCGACATGGTTAGATCAGAAGTCCTTGTCTTTTTTGCTTCAATCTGATCTTTTTAGCATAATTTTCAATATGTAGTCAGGAAATTCTAGCTTAAATATCTGTAATTGTTTCTGGCAACTTTCAGAAATGTTAGCGGAGTTAGCAAGAAGAGAAAAAGCAGCAAACATCAAACCCGATCCCGATATTGATGTCTTCATGAAGGTGAGCAAAAATATCATGTGTAGATAAGGTTAAAACTATGGTGATTTTATGTCAAATTCACTAAGTTAATATAAGTTTCATTAATGACACTTTGAAGTTAAATTCTTTTCCATTTTGGTACTGTAGGCAATTGCAACAGAAGGTGAGGAGACCAACGTGGTCACGGATTACATACTAAAGGTAATGCCATCAGAAAGTATTCTTCAGTTAACACAAATCTATATGGCTTCATTATCTAATGCCTTTCTTTAATGTTCATAACTTCTACAGATATTAGGACTGGAAGTATGCGCAGACACATTGGTAGGAGATGAAATGTTGAGGGGTATCTCTGGAGGGCAAAGAAAACGTGTGACGACAGGTAAATGAGCTCAATGACCACAAGGAAGAAAAGAGTTTTTATTTGCTTTTTGAATGTGTGTGTGTGTATGAACATGTTATGCAATCGACATTACAGGTGAAATGCTTGTTGGACCTGCAAGGGCTCTGTTTATGGACGAGATTTCTACTGGCTTGGATAGTTCAACAACTTTCCAGATTATCAACTGCCTAAAGCAATCCATTCACATTCTTAATGGAACTGCAGTTATCTCCCTCCTTCAACCTGCTCCAGAGACTTATAACCTATTTGATGACATTATCCTCATCTCAGATAGTCAAGTTGTGTTCCATGGTCCTCGGGAAAATGTGCTTGAGTTTTTCGAACAAATGGGGTTCAGGTGTCCTGAAAGAAAAGGGGTTGCTGACTTCTTACAGGAAGTAAGAAATAACAAATAACTCTTGTCTTGTTTTTATCAAAATAGGGCAGAAAGAACCTTGCTTTTGAACTTTCCTAATCTCTGCAAATGATTATTTCATTGCAGGTGACATCAAAGAAAGATCAGAAGCAGTATTGGGCTCGAAAAGATCAGCCCTATAATTTTGTCACTGTCGACGAATTTGTTAAGGCATTCAAGTCATTTAGTGTGGGGCAAAGGATATCAAATGAGCTTTCTGCTCCATTTGACAAGACCAAGAGTCATCCAGCTGCTCTGGCAACCGAAAGGTACGGTGTTGGAAAGATGGATCTGCTAATAGCTAACTTCTTAAGAGAGTACTTGCTCATGAAGAGGAACTCTTTTGTCTATATCTTCAAGCTGAGCCAGGTGATTATCAAATTTTTTTGGCGATCTTAGTGCCTTAATCTGAAATTTGGAAAAGTACTAATAATTTCTTATTCTTGTTTTGACGACTAGCTCACTTTGATGGCATTCATTTCAATGACACTCTTCTTACGAACTGAGATGCATCGAAATACCTTAGTTGATGGAGGAATTTATCTTGGAGCCCTGTTCTTTGGTACTGTCATGATCATGTTCAATGGTATGTCAGAGCATCCATGACAATCGCAAAGCTTCCTGTGTTCTACAAGCAAAGGGACCTCCTATTCTATCCTTCCTGGGCATATTCTTTCCCCCCTTGGCTACTTAAGATTCCAATAACATTTGTGGAAGTTGCTGTATGGGTGTTCCTCACATATTATGTCATTGGATTTGATCCTAACGTTGGAAGGTAAAAAGAAAAATTTAAACGCTTTAAGACTGTCATATATGATCTTGCTGATACTGAAAGGGTATGGAAAATATGTGCAGGTTATTTAAGCAGTACATGTTACTATTACTGGTTAATCAGATGGCGTCTGGACTATTTCGATTCATTGCTGCTACTGGAAGGAACATGATTGTTGCAAACACCTTCGGGTCCTTTGCATTACTTGCACTTTTTGCACTTGGTGGTGTTATTCTTTCACGAGGTAAAGTTTCTGCTAAATGTTCAAAGGATGATTGAAATTTTATCATGTTAAAACTTGAATGATTTTTGTGGTTTTTCTTGCTGATAACTACAGAGGACATAAAGAAATGGTGGATCTGGGGTTTCTGGATTTCGCCATTGATGTATGCGCAGAACGCAATACTTGTTAACGAATTCCTTGGAAAAAGTTGGAGACATGTAATTTTCCTGAACAGCAACTCTTTGATTAGATAGAGCATCTACCTTTTGAAAATGAAATGATCTGTTTTATCTGTTTTACAAATTGCAGAATGCTCCAAACTCATCAGTGCCACTTGGAGTTCAATTGTTGAAGTCTCGAGGATTCTTTCCATATGCGTATTGGTATTGGATAGGGATCGGGGCTATGATCGGATTCATCGTAATCTTCAACTTCCTGTTCACTCTGGCACTAACTTTCCTCGGCCGTGAGTTTCATTAACCACCTAACTTTCCTTGCCTAATGTAAATACTTAGAGAGCTTGTGCTGATATCTTGCAATTTATATTGGCCAGCACTTGAGAAGCCTCAAGCTGTTATATCTGATGAGCCGGAAAGTACTGAAACTAGTCACAGACCTGCTGGAGCCGTTCAATTGGCAGAGCAGGGAAGTAGTCACAATGCACACTCAGGTAAGAGATACCATTGATTATGTGTGATTCTGCTCAGGTCAGCTAATCTGCCTATCACTTATCTGCTATGAATTTGCATACAGAATCAGAGGAGGCGAGCCATGCCAAGAAGAAAGGAATGGTTCTCCCATTTGAACCACATTCCCTCACATTTGATGAAGTTATATATTCTGTTGATATGCCCCAGGTAACAAAGCTGCAAACAAAAATCATTTCATGGTTCAAATGATAACTTCCAATGATGAAGAGAACTGATCTTAACTGATCTTATTGCATTTGATACATGTAGGAAATGAAAAACCAGGGAATTGGCGACGACAAATTGGTGCTTTTGAAGGGTGTCAGTGGCGCTTTTAGGCCAGGTGTTCTCACTGCATTAATGGGTGTTAGCGGTGCCGGTAAAACAACTTTGATGGATGTGTTGGCTGGTAGGAAAACCGGTGGGTACATTGAAGGCAACATCACAATTTCTGGATACCCCAAGAAGCAAGAAACATTCGCTAGAATTTCAGGATACTGTGAGCAAAATGACATCCACTCACCCCATGTTACTGTCTATGAATCCATACTCTACTCAGCTTGGCTTCGTCTACCATCGGATGTCAACGTCGAGACACGAAAGGTAGGCATTTATATCTACATTCTTCTTTTGCACTGTAATTTGAATGCAAACTAGTAGTAGTTTCAATCAACTTAAATTGCATTTCCGGAGCCACACTCAATTGACCTCAACATTGGTGACAGATGTTCATTGAGCAAGTTATGGATCTTGTGGAACTAAATCCATTGCGAAATGCTTTAGTTGGATTGCCTGGCGTGAACGGTCTATCGACTGAACAACGCAAGAGGTTAACCATAGCAGTTGAGTTAGTGGCAAACCCTTCTATAATTTTCATGGATGAGCCAACTTCTGGGCTTGATGCAAGAGCTGCTGCAATTGTTATGAGAACAGTTAGAAACACTGTGGATACTGGAAGAACTGTTGTATGCACAATCCATCAACCGAGTATCGATATCTTTGAAGCTTTTGATGAGGTAACCTGCTAACAGAAATTATTTCTATTTCTTGATCAAGGGGATTCACATTGTAATGTGGAAGTAATGTGCTTAATGTGACATCTGCAGCTATTTCTGATGAAGCGAGGAGGACAAGAAATATATGTTGGGCCGTTGGGCCGCCATTCTTCTCATTTGGTCAACTACTTTGAGGTATGCTAATCTGATGCATTAACCTTCTTACCTTGATCATAATAGGATCACAGGCTAATTTATATCACTTTTTCTTAATGTTAGTCCATTGAAGGAGTCAGTAAAATTACCGATGGCTATAATCCAGCAACATGGATGCTGGAAGTTAGCTCTTCAGCGCAAGAAGTTGCTTTGGGAGTTGATTTTACTGATATTTACAAAAATTCAGAACTCTACAGGCATGTATTTGATTTATTTACACTAAATTCTGTTTAATCACAGCGAGTATCTTTCTCCTTTGTTGCTGACAAGTTTCATACATATGCTTCAGGAAAAACAAAGCAATGATCCAAGAACTAAACAAACCAGCTCCTGGTTCCAAGGATCTCTATTTCCCTACGGAGTACTCACAGTCCTTTTTGACCCAATGTGTAGCCTGTCTATGGAAGCAACATTGGTCGTACTGGCGTAATCCACCATACACTGCCGTTAGGTTTCTCTTCACAACATTCATCGCCCTGATGTTTGGAACAATGTTCTGGGATCTTGGTTCCAAAATGTAAGTAGCAATCGGAGAATATCATATCAAAGGGTCATTCTCTGCTAGTTATCTCCCTCATTATCGCTTTGCTATGACTATATTTTCAGGAAAAGGCAACAGGACTTCTTCAACGCAATGGGTTCGATGTATGCAGCTGTTCTCTTCCTTGGGGTGCAAAACGCTTCGTCTGTGCAGCCAGTGGTGGCCGTTGAAAGAACCGTCTTCTACAGAGAGAGAGCTGCCGGAATGTACTCAGCTCTACCCTATGCTTTTGCACAGGTAACACATACATTCAGATTCTCCTACCTGTGATGTGACCAAGTTGAACATGTTACTTACCAGTCTCCTCTCTCTTCTTTTTTTTTTTTTTTGTGCTCCAGGTCCTGATCGAGATTCCATACATCTTTGCCCAAGCAGTAGTCTACGGTATCATTGTATATGCTATGATTGGCTTTGAATGGACTGCTGCTAAGTTCCTCTGGTACCTGTTCTTCATGTACTTCACACTACTGTACTTCACATACTATGGGATGATGACTGTTGCTATGACACCAAACCACCACATAGCACAAATTGTCTCCTCAGCATTTTACGGATTCTGGAATCTCTTTTCAGGATTCATTGTCCCCAGACCTGTAAGTTGTTCTTCTTCCTTCAAACTCATGTTACATCCTTTAGTTTCAATATCATGGAGACCGATCCTAATTCCAATTCTGTTATTTGTTTGCATGTGCCAAACAGCTTATGCCTATATGGTGGAGATGGTACTACTGGGCATGTCCAGTGTCATTTACCTTGTATGGTTTGATCGTATCACAGTACGGAGATATTGAGGAACGCCTTGAAAATGGGCAGACAGTGAAAGAGTTTCTAAATGACTACTTTGGTTACAAACACGATTTTCTGGGGGTTGTAGCAGCTGTTGTTCTTGGGTGCACCGTCCTCTTCGCATTTATTTTCGCATTTTCCATCAGGGCCTTCAATTTCCAGAGGAGATAGAAGTTTTGTGGATTCACCTGTGTATATAATAATGGCTGCCTGTTCTACTTCTACCAACTATTTTCATTTCATGTAAACCTTTTCTTCAAATGGTTTTGTCATCCATATTAGAAAGTGTAATACAATGTTTCTTTTATCAATTTTGCACCACTCCAATATTTCTTTTCTTTTATCAGTTCAACATCTTAATCCTTTTTTAGATTATATAAAATAACATTCCATTACCATTAAAGATCAGTACCAATTGTTACCTTTTCAGGTAATTTTTAAAATTTTAAAATTATTATATTTTAGATTTTGCAAATTCTCTGAAAAAAGAGAGAATGAGCATAACTTTGTCTTACCTGCCAACATTTTAATTTTTATATTAAAACCAACGGTTTGTCTCCTTGAAAATGGTGAGTGGTGGAGTTTCAAGAGCCCAAATCTTAGGGCTTTACCGCTCCCTACTACGCACCGCCCGTCAATTCTCCGATTACAACGTTCGAGAGTACACCAAACGCCGCGCCGCCGACGGATTCCGCGAAAATCGGGACCTCACCGACCCTTCCTCCATCTCCGCCGCTTACTCAAATGGGATTAATCAGCTCCAAGTCGCCAAACGACAAGCTATCGTCTACTCACTCTACGCCCCCAAAATCAAGAGCGTCATGGAGATGGAGATGCCTCCTAATTAGACGCCACTCTGGGTAATGATTTATTAATTAATTATGGAAAGGTTTAGCGAGATTTTCATAGTAATATTGTACGAGTTTATGGATTAAGTATTATGTTTGTTTGGTGTGGAGGGGAGAAACATTGTTTTAGTGCGTAGTAACAGTTCTGATGATGGATAGACGAATGAATGAATTGTGTTTTGTTCAAATAATCTGATATGCTATTATAAAAGGCTATTTTAGTAACATATTGAATCAGCAAGCTATCAGTTCCTCCTAAATATTTAAACAAACAGGCTTGTAAAGTTTTCGAATGGTACAATTACCTTGTGTTTGGTTACCGTATCTGCTCACAGAGACGGGTAACAAAACATAAATTTTTTGTCTCTCAAACTGTTTATTTGTTGTGACTCTGAGTTTTATGACTGTCTCCGGTTGACAGAAACAGGTATTTTTGTTCTTCCCTTAATCGAGTCACGGAAACAAAGAGACGGAGACAAAAATTATATACGCTTCAAATGGATAAAAATACCATGACATTTTATATAAACTGAACTTATTATAATTCTTATTATTATTAATGTTATTAATTATTAGTATTGGTATTATTATTATTAATTTTATTAATAATAATACTATTATTATTATTATTAAATTCCTTATTATTATTAATTTTATTATTAAATTCCTTATTATTATTAGTATTTTATTATTATTATTAAATTCCTTATTATTATTAATTTTCTTCTTATTATTATTAATTTTATTATT
>JANIMX020000148.1:1716442-1728895 GCA_024582655.2 Erythroxylum kunthianum | reverse complement strand
AATAATAATAATAATAAAATTAATAATAATACTAATAATTAATAACATTAATAATAATAAGAATTATAATAAGTACATTTTAAATAAAATGTCTGGATATTTTTGTCCATTTGGAGCGTATACATTTTTCGTCCCCGTCTCTCTGTCTCCGTGACTCAGTTAAGGGAGGAACAGAAAAATTCAGTCTCTGTCAACCGAAGACAGTCACAAAATTCAGAGTCACAGCAAGCAAACAGCTTGAGGGACAGAAATTTTATGTTTTTTTACCCGTCTCCAGGTTTACTGAACTTATAAGTTGAAATGGCGAATGGTTTGGCGTGGAGAGAATCACGAGTGACATTTTGGAATAAATGTAAGAAATAACTAATTAATTCGTTCAGAAGTATTATAGTATATCCAAAGAATATTATTGTTAGAATTTAGACTAGGGCATAACTCAACTCTAAAAATTAGCTTGTATGGTGAGGGTTGTCCCTTAGTTATAAGCATTTTTTAGACTATATCTCTATCCAATATGAAATTCTAACACACCCCCCTCACACTTAGGATTGGACATCTGGAGCATAAGGTTTGCAGGACTGGACATCTGCAGGTGGCTCAACGAATCTAAGACAAGTTCTTATACCATGTTAGAATTTAGACTGGGGTCTAACTCAACACCAAAATCTAACTTATATAGTGAAAGTTGCTCCTTAATTATAAGCACTTTTTAGGCTATATCTCTATCTAATACGAGATTCCAATACACCCACATCATACTTAGGATTGGACATCTAAAGCATGAAATTTACAGGATTGAACATCTACGGGTGACCCAATAAATTTAAGATAAGTTCTGATATTATATTAAAATTTGAACCGGTCCTAACTCAATTTCAAAAAATAGCTTATAATGTGATGATTACCCGCACTTTTTAACCTATATCTCTATCCAAGAGATTCCAACAATTATTTATTACTTAACTGTATTTTAACTATTTTACATAATTATATAATTAACAAAAAGATCTCTCCGTGTTTGCTGCAAGCATTTAGCAGCTATTTTTTTTTTCAGATTTTGTATTAAATGCGTGCCAAATTCCAAAACTTACTGTGATTCTGTGTGAAGATAGTTAATTGAGGATAAGATCTTGAGAACTTTTAACACTTATGGCAATTTAAGTACTTCTGGAGCTTAAAACATTTGAGATTAGGAGTCTGATTCTCTATATTTTGACTCTCTTCTTTAGTTCCCAAGACGTGGCAACTTCACATTTTACTAATTTCAGTCTCCTAGCCACCTCTCCCTCACCCACTCGCAGTTCAGACGCGTGATAACAAGAACTATAATTCTTGACTAATACTAATCCAATTTTTCCAAATCCAAAAACACACAAAAAAAGGTCCAAAGAACCAAGAGACCACAAAAATATAACTGCCACGTGTCTCATCGCAGTGGGGCCCAACAACAAATAATGAAGCAAAACCCTTTAAAAAATAATTAAAAAATCATCGTACCGATGAAAATAGAAATACGAGAGAAAAAGAGTGATTGTCCTGACAAAGCATATGAAAGAAGCATCTATGTCACTCACGCATATATAGTCACCCTCAAAACTATATATTCCATTCTCTCTCTCTCTCTCTCTCTCTATATATATATGCCTGTGTTCGGATAAGAACGGTATGGGTTGTGAAGACGAGTGGGTTCGAGTTGCCATGTCCGATGACACACTCGTCGTCGACATGCTTTTGAAGCTTAACCAAACGGCGCAAGCAGCGACATCTGACCAGCCGTTGATTTGTGCTGGTGGTCAGGGTTTTGGAGTCGAGTGGAGCACTAGACAACGTCGTTCTAGACATGTGTTACGTAAAAAGGGTGACCAAACTCGTGCGAGTCCATCTACTCCTCTCTCGTGGAGCGGCGCCACCTCCGTCAGCGGCGGCGGGACTGGTGATGGGTTCGAGGAGTCCAGCGTCGCCGTCAACGTCAAGACGGTCAACACCGCTAGATCTAAGGTCCGTTCACGTTGCTTCTTTGTGTGCAAGCAGTTTGAGTCGGTATTTTTCGTTCGTCATCATTATATATATTTTAAAAGATATATTCTTCTGTCTATTTACTCTGAAATGACGATTTCATCCTTTCCGTACGGATCTGGTTAGTCTCCGTCCGACCACCGGAGGTGTTTAATTTTTCTCTAATATCATGCTTCTTCAACCTTTTTGTAGATTTTCTTTTTTCATGGCTCTGGTTCAACGCATCGTTTGATATTCAATTCAACGATACATTTCCTTTTCTATTAAGTCTGCAAGTACAAACACCGAACCCTAGTCCAAGGGCAATAGTGTCCATGGACATGGACTGTGTTCCACGATCCAACAAGTCAAAACCCTACGACTTTATCTGTGAGGGCATTTTGGTAAATTGGCACTTCCACCTTTTTTGTGTAAATATTTTTAGAAAAAGACTGTTTATTCGGTGGCGTGTTTTTGTGGCAAGATATGTCTGCATGTCGTTTGGTGATAGTGTCGTTAGGAGTTGGGGGGGCGCGTTATTTTGGTTACGGGGGGAGGGAAGGATCCAGTGTGGTCGCAGCAGCTTCGCGCTTCACGCGGGCTCAACAGGATCTTGTCCTTTCTCACGTGACAAATGATGATGGTTCCATCTGAGCCAATGAGAATGAGCTGGAAGTGTGAAAGTCACCTCAAGGGTTGGAGAATTGAGGGAGTTATTTTAAGTGTACTGGTATTTTGGTAGTTGGGTGTCAAGTGGGAGAAAAGGAGTGACAACTTTTGCCAAATGGGGACCACTAAGTGTTACCAAATCTGTTGGTATGAGCTGACCTGTTGTGCTTAACCAACATTACACATATCTAAAGTCTAAGCCACTATTATGTATGTACTAACAAACCATATACATCACGGACCAACTTAAGAACTCTGAACGTGGGGGGTTCAAGTTGATATAGACAAACTAAAGTTAATTTAACCCTATACATTTAGTAGATAAATGGGTTTGTGTGTTAGTTCTTGAAAGGGACCTTATCAATTGTATGAAGGGTCACGATTATACCGTGCACATTTAATATACATGCTTCCACGCATTGTAGATGCATTTGAGTATCATGAAGGCGTTTTTAGTTGGTTTCATGCCAACAAAATGAGCCAGCCTTTCGTATTTCTTTATTCGTATAGCTTAACTAATTAGCAAAAATGGCTGGGAAAAACTTTCTGTGCATTAATCTGAACTATCCTATATTGGGGTATGGACAGGTCACTGTTAAAAGTGAAACATCTTCTGTCAAGAAGTCAAGGAGGAGGAAGGTTTGTGAATGAGCTTCTTCTCTACCATCTTGTTAAGAGTAGTGTAGTGTTTTTTATAAGTCCAACTTGTTTTAATATTTGCAGACTTTAGCTGAGCTTAAAGAGGAGGAGAGTTTTCTGCTGAAGGAAAAGAGAGATTTAAAAAATGTATGGAGGCCAGTGTTTATATTTTTCTCTCTTCACCCTTCACCTAATATATTGAGAGGTTGACCTATTTTAATTATCTATGGAACAGCAATTGACAATGTTACGAGTAACTTTAGAGAAACAAAGAGCTAGGAATGAGAGCTTGAAGAAGGTGAAGGTAAAACTGCAGAACTTTTTTTCGCGTATCTCAGGTGCTTCTATGTTCTGTATCTGCGTTGATCACAAATACTTTCTGCATTACCACGATCCTTTTATGATAGAAAGTGATCCCTTTTCATCTACATGCTAATTGTATTAAGTGCACTCTTGGTTTGCCCTTTTCTGTGTGGAGATTGATCTTATGATCAAAGTTCCATTCTCTTAACTTTTGAAAGGTTATTATGATCTTAATATGATTCCTGGTAAGTACATCACCAACTAAGATTGAATATATGGTTACTGGTAAGTACATCACCAACTAAGATTGCTTCTAGTCATGCAGAAGTTGCAATTGATTCTGTGAGATCAAGTAATGCATGATCAGGAAGTTCTCAGGCAGATGTTTGATCTTTTCATGTATATTGCTTTGAAAATGTTAAAACAACCCCACCCCAATTACCTGATTTGAATTGCTTTAAATATAGATAGCCTTACCAACCAACCAACCAACCTGACGGTGATTCTGTTTCCATTGTCAGCTCGATTTGCTATCTCATCATACTCCAAAAGGAGTTGCTGCTTTTGTTAAATCAGAAGATGAGAATTTGGGTCAAGCTGAACCGGTAATTGTAGCCAGTCAGTCCTCAAGTTCTATCATGCCAATAGCTGCTACATGCAAGGAGATTGTTCCATCTCCTCAAGCACCTGAGGTTGGAAGCGCAAGGCCTTTCTTTCTGCTACCTGACCTAAATCTTCCAGCAGATGAAGATTCAGGCTCTGAACTTTTATATGGAACGAGCTGAGAAGAAATAACAATCTATTCCGACCATCTATACCCTGGATCACTAATGGATAACACAACATCCAAATAGCTCTTAACAGTATCAAATTGGAGTTAGTGTAACTGCTGATTACCGGAAAATGCATTTTATACATGAAGATGGAGGGTAGTGTAGAGATACTAATCTTTGGTTACTATTGACATTCTCTTACTAAGCAGATTTCTACATTCATCCAAATTCTTTGGGGCCGAGCCAAATCTCATTCCCTTTGTTATTATGTAGGAAATAGTGACAAATATGGTGTAATTACTTGATAGACAATCACATGTTTTGGTACCTATATCTATGGTGTTTTCAATTTTTGCTGATCTTTATTGTGTCTGTTTTCGATAAAGCTTAAAAAACATTCCATAAAACTTGTTCAAACAGTTAAAAGATAACCTTACTAGAGATTAAACTAAAGACTTAAAGACCATAGGAATCGTATTCATTTAAAATAAAATCGTTAGTTGAAGCCCGTCAATGATGTTACAAGAGATCCCGTTTTTCATGGGCGACCTGTTGCAATTTACAAACCCTTGTTGTGTACTCTTTAGTTTGGATGGTTGCTGATTGATTACATCTCTCCACTAGAAGGTCTAGCAAATTTTTAGTCTACTGCTACTTACAGTTCCAGGTGCATAAACTGCTAGTTTGACAAAGACCATGCATGTACGTTCATATCAGATTTGCAGAGATTTTGCAGTCACAGTGACGCTAGTACTAGACCCTATCTCTCTCTCTCCTGAACCTGCATGTGAAAAGAGCAAACTTTAGGAAGATGAAGCAGATTACAAGTTCTTAATTGTTGGTGATGTTGGTACTTGTACTCCATCCAGGACATTAAATCAATTCATCCCTGGAAGTTCTGCAGACTTTGAACTAATTCTACCATGGAATACATTAACAAATAATACTGAACACACCCTCATCATTTGTGTCATTTTCCATTTCTAAAGCCAAATCACAATGCAGAAAGTTTGTAACAAACATGCAACAAGTTGGAAGACTAATGTGCGAGAGAATAACTACACGTAGTCTAAGTTTCAATATATATATATATATATATATATATATGTAATATTCCTACAGTTCTTTCATATCTTCCGAGCACCGAACACAGAAAGTATCTCCAGTCTAGCACTTGCATTGCCAAAATACAGCCCCACTAACATCCTACTCTGCCATGCACGATCAAACTAAGCAAAAAAGCACTAGCCAGTAGCCAGTAGCCATTATCATTAGACAAACCAACCTAAAACTACTCAGAAAACCATAGATGGAGTGTTACTACTCCTGTTGCTATTACCACCATATCCAACCTCCAATTTCAAGTCAAGTTCCACATGATCATCTTTATCCGTCCCTTTCTTCCCAATACCAGAAGCATGGTTACTAAAATCACTGAACAAATCAGTCATAGAAGTAACCACCGCACACTTTCTGTTACAATTGCTATTCCCTTTACTCTTCCTCCTCCTCGCATCTGTGGATGACGTCCCTGAAGAAGTAGGCGATGATAAAGGCAAAATCGAAGGTATTTCAAAGTTTGTTCTTGCCTTTGCACCTCTAAGCCTCCTTGCAGCCGCGTCATACGCACGCGCCGCCTCCTCCGCAGTGTCAAACGTCCCTAGCCAGTGACGGCACCGCCCTATGCGGTCTCGTATCTCCGCTGACCATCTTCCCCAGGGCCTCTTCCGCACACCTCTATAACTCCTCTGCGACGAAACAACACCACCATTATTCCCATTGCCACCCACTTCATGTTTTGACGTTTTCGAACCCAACAGAGAAGACTTGTTGGAACTTGTTCCGAAAAGAACGTCTCGACCAACAACAGCCGCGATGCCGTCGAGAACCGGAGGGACTTCGGATGGGTCATTGTGTTTTTCGCTCTCGTTATTGCAAATATCAGTACAGGACCTAAACCCTGCGACGTCAAAGACAGGTTTATAAACTGAAGGGCTTAGGAACCGAAACATTTCTGACAAGGGAATGGTTTCGGGCTTAGGTAAGAACGGAACGGGTATCAAGTTTTGGTTGTTCATGGTGGTAGGTAACATCAGTGAAGTTTCAAAGGGTTTAAGGCCACTAACTAGTTGTTGGAGAGGACAACAACATGGAGGAGTTTATATTATATAAACAAAATGGTATTCTTGACAAGAAGATACTATTTAATAATTAGAGATATACCTGTCAAGTTTGATGAGACCGTAATCCGTCTCGTAGGTTATTAATATTATCCCCTATACATAATCTTAGGCGTACCCCAAATCCTATCCTCCACCATTTTGTCAATCACAGTAGTCAGGACCTGGAACTTGATCTCATTCATGGTCAGATCCGGTAGAGCTTTTCTTTTTCTTTTTCAATCCAACTAAAAGCATAATTAGGATTGTCTCTCTTTGTTTTTACATAAATGAATTTTTGCATCCTTGTCTGAACATGAACCTGTTTAATTGAGCTGTTTTCATTTGAAGTTGCATTGAGTTGTATTTGTTTTTCAAGCTTTGCTTTAGCATATAATGCTGAACAAGAACAGGCAAACCTTTGATAAAATGTGGAAATAAAGGTGGATTAATCATGTAATGAAGAAGCAGGTGATTTGATGGGGGGGTTTATTAAGGGGAGTTGAAACAATCGAGGACTTCCTTGGTAGTGTGTTTTCAGTAGCCGTTCGATTACGTGAAACCTGTTACAGCATCACGGTGTCGTCAAAGGACAAGATTGTTTGACTCACATCCTGCTTGCCCTTTATTGCATTTTGCTTCCTTTTTAAGTTCTGGTGCTGCTGGGGGGCACCAAGATAACCATGTGGTGCACTTGATGGACCAATATGCAAGTAGGGTTTTGTGTGATTTGGTGATGGAGGAGTGAGTCATTTGGCTTATATTGACACACAAATGGTCCTGATCATGTCAATCACAACCTCCTGGACCCAAGACAAAGCATCAGGAGGAGCATTTGAATTTTTTAGGTTCAGGATGAATATTTATGAAGGTGGCCAAAGATCGGTGATAGAAATGTTGATTGGACTGTAATCTTTTGGGTGAAGTAAAAGTAAGCTGTGAGGGTTGATGGATGTCAATTTGTTAATCATAATTTGTCATTCCATATCAGCTCTAATATATAATAGGATTTTTTTAAAATAATAAATAAATAAATTCATTCTTTTTTTCACATACTGTCTGAGAGTTTTGAGTTAATTTATACAGGATTTGTAAATAATTATTTGTATAAAAATATATACTTTCTACTCAATTTGATTTAAAATTAATAAATCAATTCAATTTAGGTTAGGTTTAATTTTAAGAGAATGGATATTCAAATTAGTTAAAATAAATTAATATTATTTTAATTTTAATTTTAAAAATAGAATGATCTTATGCCATCTTTATGAGAAGAGTATATAAATTAAAAAATTAATTAGCCAAATAATTATGACAGGTAAATATAAAAATAAAGAAAATAACTTTCCTATTAATTTCATATCATGAATATCCTTAAAATCCCATGAAGTTGTGAAATTTTCATAGGAAATCAAATTCCTCAAAAAGTGAGATTTTAATGGTCCTATAAGAAATATATTCTCTCTACTAGTTAGAGATAATTTTACGTATTATTGAATCTCTTCAGACTCCACATATTAACGAAATTTATACTAAGTGTTGTTGTTACGAAAAATATATTCAGCATAGGGCAATGGCATGCAACTTCTAAACTATTAAATAGAGACATTTTCAAGCATATATCTTACTAATCCTATACCGTATCTCCATCTGTAAATATTTAGTTATAAAAATTACACGAGAGAGACTCAGACACAGATGTGTCTAGGAGTTCCAAGTAAATGTAAACTTTTGTTCTTTTTGGTTCACTTTCCAATAAAACGGGAAGCACAACATAGAACAACATCATTGGTTTCTACACAAATAATCAGAGTTCAACAACATTGATCCCATACATGTACTGTATTTGTCCAAACTATGAAGTCAATCTTCTATATTCTCGCATCAACATAAGTCCATGCAAAAAGCATCAAGCAACACATCCTCACACAAGATACAGAAAGAGAGATGTTGTGCTTGTGCTTGTGCATGTCCATTAATAGTTGGGAACTGTTGTTTGGCTTCTTATGGACATATCTCAAGGTGGTGGATGAACTGCCTTTGCTTTTACTATGATATTTGGAGAAACATTCTTAGAAGAATGTCCGTCTATAACTCTCTAAACTAACTCTATCATAAAGAGTATATATATAATATAAGAGATGACAATTCCCAAGGGAAGCTTATTAGCTAGCAAGATGCACGGGAAAAGTTTTGGTGTTCTTCAATGTGCACTCTTTAGACTGACAGATCTTAAGGAGCTTTTCTTTAACTGCTTGAGGTTTCGTGGGGATGACAAAAGAAAAAGAACAAATTCCCAAGAAGGAACTACTGAAGATAACAATGAGCCAAATCAAACTGAATCGAAAAGGATAGTCGAATGGTCTGAAACCTGATTACCAATGTCGTTTTGTTAAAACAGCACCTTTTTAACGTTAGCCTATTTGATCTGTGGTCAACTCAAGCTTTTGTCCATTAATTCGGATCGAGTTTGAGTCAACTTGCCAGAAAGTAAATCATCATCATATCTTTGTGATTCTTAGATCGTCTAAGTGCAAACCAAGTCTGCACTAGGCCCAGTTTTTGGGGAACATGAATATGTTACTGGAACATCAAGTTGATTAGAAGGTCAAAACTTTAGGACACTATTAATCTCTTTCATTCGGGCATCCTCTAGTTTGTGAGTCCTAAAATTACATGAAGATTGAGATCAAAATTACCAAATCTACATTTTACTAAAATTCTATTCAGGAAACAACAATGATTATTTGAAAGAAAAAACACTAGGATAGCCCAGTGTAAATTTATGAAGGTTCTTGACCTATCCAAGCCACCATAGTTTAGTAATCTAATAGGAACTGACTAAAACTGCTGGAAAGATCCAACTTACACTAGTCCTACGATGATAGGGGATATTAGAACAGAGAGCTTTTTGCTTATCATCAATTGTTCTTATCAAGTACTGGTAAACATTTAAACAGAATCTCAGCTGCTAGCTCCAATTCTTTTTCTGAGATTATCAATGGAGGCACCAGCCTAACTACATTGCCCTTTCCTGCAGTTAAGATTAAGAGACCGGAATTTTGACAGGCATCCACCAGAGGTGAAGCAGATACATCCAACTCAATTCCAATTATGAGTCCCAAACCCCTTACTTCTTTCACATGTGAATTTCCTCCAAGCTTCTGCATCAAGAGTTCTTTGAAGTACTGACCTTTCTTAGAGACGCTGGCCAAGAAACTAGGCTGTGATATTTTATCTAAAACTGTAACGGCAGCATTGCATACAAGAGGACCACCGGCAAAAGTACTTCCATGGTCTCCATGCTTTACAGCAGCAGCAACTCTTTCGCTTACTAAAACAGCTCCTATGGGAAGGCCTCCTGCAAGAGGTTTAGCAAGTGTCATAATATCAGGGAACACTCCATATGCTTCATGTGCCCATAGATAACCAGTTCGACCCAGGCCACATTGAACCTGAAAGCATAAGATGCCTATGAGTATAATCTTCTGTCTCCTAACCTTACAATCAGAAACTAAAGTATAAAGGAGAACTTCAACTGAACAAGAACTATGTAAATGTAAAATATGATTTCTCTACTGCACATCCTGCTGATTAACTGTTGGAATTCAAACGCACAGAAACTCAACCTAAGCCATTAAAAGTGGTAAAATCACATAACCACTGCTGTGCAGACCAAATCATACATTCATGAATAGTGAAGCCTTTCCCAATGAAGAATACTAGGAAAATCAAGTTCCTCTTCAATTGAGCAACTTCTTCACTTTCCCATTTTTACCATGGAAAATTGTACACTTGTTATATGGGAAACTTATAAAGTCCAATATATAAGCACATGAAGAGTAATTCTTTACTTCCCCAGAGAAACATTTCAAATACCATCAAGTTCAAGTTTAGAGCAAATGTAAACCCTATTCTTGATTCTCTTGTCAAGAACTTCTTTGGCCTTTATAAACTTGAATTGTCGCCCAAATGCAGAGGAAATATCCATAACAACAGATGAGCACCGATTATGATTAAAACAACATAAATATGACTAGTTTAGTTAATATAAGACTTTTTACAAACACGCTAAACTTTGTTACTTATATATGATTTTTGTCAGAAAAACATATTTAATTCCCTTTCTTCTCCTCTCATATGCTTGAGAAAAGTGGCCAGCATATTTCATCAATGAGATGACATAAACAGGCATAGCATCACAACAAATCAAGTATGCGATGAAGGAAAGTTTGTATCATCATAGTTAAAAAGTAAAAGTTCTCTAACCTCGTCAAACACCAGGAGAGCCCCAGCTTCGTCACAAATACTCCGCAAAGATTGTAAAAACTCCTTTGTTGCACAGCAGATACCACCTTCACCCTGAATAGGTTCCACAAATACTGCAGCAATTTTCCCTTTCAGTATCAAGTCCCTCGTCTCTTGGATATTGCCATATTCCAGGAAAGTAACTCCAGGCATAACAGGCTCAAACGGAAGACGGTAATGCTCTTTGCTTGTCAAAGCAAGGGCTCCCATGGTCCTTCCATGGAAGCTATTACTAAACGAAATGAACTCTGTCGGATAGTCTTTCTCATTTGGATGTGAAACTTTTTGGAACTTCCGTGCGAACTTAATAGCAGCTTCATTTGCTTCGGTTCCAGAGTTTGAGAAAAAGACACGATCAGCAAAAGAAGAATCCACAAGACGCCTTGCAAGTTCTACCTAAAGCATTAATCAACCCAGAATTACATTCCTCTTCCACATTCAATTCCTCAACCAATACTTACATAAAAACAGCTTAAATCAGCCACTACCCATTAAGGAGGAACATCCCCTAAGATAGACACCATTAATGGATTTTCGTGATGCTGATAATTAGTCATACCCAACTTTCCCAATAAAATCAATCCATAAACTTACCCAATAAGGAAAAGTCTTCAGCTTTAAATGAAAGAAGAAACCTTTATAACATCAAACCAAAACCAAACACGAAGCAACAGATCTTTTCAGTATAAAGGAAGAAAAAAGAGCAATAACACTTACTTGGGGGATTGAATAGTAGACATTACTAACATGAGTGAGCATCTCAGCTTGCTGTGTCACCGCCCGCACCCAATCGGGATCACCATGACCGAGCGAGTTAACAGCAATGCCAGACGTGCAGTCCAAGTACTCTCGCCCCTCAGGATCGTACAATTTACAGCCTTTGCCATTGGAGAGCACTAAAGGGGTCCGTGCATATGTCCCCACCATGACCTTCCGCTCCATCTCCATAACCTCCTTACTCTTTAGACTCACCTTCATGGAATCCGCCGGCTGAACATTAATGCCAAGACACGCGCGGGCGTGGAAGGAACGGCGAGCATCCGAAGGCGGGGTAGAGAAAATGACAGGACGGTTGAGGAAAGGCTGGAGACAGGCCATCGGTCTGGTTTTATTGAATAGAAAATGGGTTGTGATCAAAAGGGTTGGAGCTTTGGTGTTTAAATAAGGACTTATGATCTCTGTTTGTGCAATAAGTTTGAAGAGAATCGATTCGAATGGGAATGGTCAGAAAAAATTTGTAGGGTTTAAGGTTCTGTGTTACGAGTAACAGAAAAGTAGTCTTCAAAAGACGAATATGTCATGTGAGACACGGCTTTGGAGTGCAAGAGAATGTTATTTTAAGCCACGAAATTCTTACACTCACTACTATTACTATATATATTTATACTCAAAATAAATAGATAATTAAATAGTAAGATAACAAATAATAATTTGATAAAAACAAAGTTTATTACGTTGGTATTAATTAGATCAATTTATTATATAATTAATATACTTTTATTTTATTTTAAAAAATAAATAAGATAATAATTTAATGAAAATAAATGTATTATATTAATATTAATTAGATCAAATTTATCCCTAAATTTTAAATTATATGTTTTTCT